>JAADVE010000626.1:0-15686 GCA_023334595.1 Pythium utonaiense
CAAGATTCGCAGCTAAAACCATCGACGTGGCACCATCCTCCGTAGCCGCATCCACTTCTGCACCTGCAGCGAGTAGGGTCTTGGTGACCTCAAGATGGCCTTCGCGCACCGCAGCCGTGAGTGGGGTATTTTTATTGTTCGTGGTGTGGTTGATGTTCGCGCCAGCGTGAAGGAGCTTCTCCACAATGTCATTGTGGCCCCGGAGTGCCGCATACACGAGCACAGAATCTCCGTTGGCATCAGCATGGTTGGGGTCCGCACCAGCTTCGAGCAGCAGCACCGCGATGTCGAAGAAACCAAGGTTGGCAGCGTAGATAAGTGGACTGACGCCTTGCGCCATGGCTGGACTCGCGTCTGCACCGGCATTGATCAGCGTCTTGACCACAGCGAGGTGCCCGCCTATGACAGCGATGGACAGTGGTGTGTTGGCGTTGTTCGTCGAATGATTGACCTTGGCCCCAGCGTTGATGATCTTCTCGACAATAGAGTTGTGGCCTCTGAGTGCACCGTATACCAACACCGAGTCTCCATTCGCATCCACTGCGTTCACGTCGGCGCCTGCATCAAGGAGCACGTTGAAGATTGGAGGACTGTCCGCAGCCAGCATCAGTGGCGTGACGCCCTCCTCGGCTACGACTTTCACATCGGCGCCCGCTTGGACAAGCTTCTGAACGGTACTGAGATGTCCTCCTACGATCGCTTGTATGAGTGGCGTCAGCTTCGTCTGGTTGGCGAGGTTAACGTCAGCTCCGGCGCTAAGAAGTCGCTTCACGACCGTATCGTGGCCCTTCGATGCCGCTAACGCCAGGGCGGAGTCTCCATCCTGATCCACGTGATCGACGGTTGCGCCTGCCTCGAGAAGTGGCTGGGTGATACTGTCGTAGCCTTCCATAGCCGCGAAAATCAGCGGCGAAACATCGTCGGACGTGGAAGCATTCACGTTCGCACCAGCAGCGATTAACGTCTTCGTCACCGTAAGATTGCCTTCTCGCACTGCGGCCGTCAGTGGAGTGTTCTTGTTCTTGGTGGCGTGGTTGATATCAGCTCCCGCGTGAATGAGCTTCTCCACAATCTCATTGTTGCCCTTCAGTGCAGCATGCACCAGCACCGAGTCTCCATCGTCATCTGCATCGTTTACATTCGCGCCAGCAGTGATGAGTAAGTCGAAGATGCTCTCCTCACCGGCATTCGCAGCGATGATGAGCGGAGTCACACCGCCGTCGATCTTCAGATGCACGTTTGCTCCAGCATTCAGCAGCGACCGAACAGCCTCAAGCCGACCCTCCCGCACAGCACCCGTGAGTGGAGTGTTGGCATTCTCCTTCGAGAGATGGTTGACATTGGCACCAGCCTGCAGAAGCTTTTCGACGATAGCATCGTGGCCCTTGGCTGCAGCTTCCATCAACGCCGTCTCCCCATCTCCATCTTCGTTATCAGCGTCAGCACCAGCGCGGAGTAGGATATTGACGACCTCTTGATGACCTTCCGCAGCCGCGAAGTGGAGAGCTGTGACTCCTGCGTCCGGATCCCTGGCGTTCACGTCAGCGCCAGCCTCGAGCAGCTTGGAAACGATATCCAGAGATCCTTCAATCGACGCGAATGCCAAGGCTGACAAGCTGTTGCCATCGATGGTTGCGACAACATTCGCGTTTGCACCTGCTCCCAAGAGTTCGTTCACGATCTCCACGTCGCTCTCCGTACAAGCCACGAAGAGTGGCGTCATCCCATCCTCCCCAGCGTAGTCCACTTGAGCACCAGCATCCACGAGCTTCTTGACGATGTTCACATTCCCGCTGGCCGCGGCGCATCCCAATGCGACGACGCCGTCGTTACTCACAGCATTCACGTCTGCGCCTGCTTTGATGAAATTCTCCACAATATTTTCATGGCCTTCCATGACCGCCACAATCAGTGGGGTCTTGCCGTCTGCATCCACGTCGTGCACGCTCCCTCCTGCTTCGATGAGCGCATCGACAACACCTGCGTTGCCCTTCTCGACAGCCTCGATGAGCGACCACGTCTGCACGTCCCCGCCTTGGTCGTTGAGCGGGGCAGTTTGATGCGCTGTCGCTGTGTCTTCCCCCGTGTGCTGGCTCATGATAGTACCGCGAAAGGGGGCGTTGGAATTGAGAGCTGATGAGTTGGACGAGGCCAAATTGGAAATGGCATGCCTGTGGAACCCCTCTGTTCGCGTTCACCTGCAGTTCTACACCTCATTTGTTGAGACCATCGTATGAGTTGTGCAGCCACGCTGAAAAAAATCTGGTGTGAACCCACGACGAAAGTTTGTACCCTACGTGTAGACTTTTGATACTGGTCATATCAGACTGGTTGCTGGCAACAGTCGGTTCCCTCTTGAGGCGAGCGGAGACTCGCTCAGCTTGCACCAAAAGTCTTCGCACGGTGTACAAATACAGTTTTACCCCACTCGACTGAAACCGCTGTAAACACATACCTGTCATATATGTTCAACTTGTATGAAGATATTAAGTTTCAGTAAATACTGAAATATGATACCCCGCTTTAACGGTCGATTACTACTGTTCCAGTCGAGTGGGGTAAAACTGTAATAGCTAATGATACCCAGTGGGTGCAGTCGGATCGACAAGACCTCAAAAACAGCGAGGAAAACCGAAAAACAGAGAAAAAGGGCGAGGCCCACACAACGCCAATGACAAGTGGACATGATGACCCAAAAACACATCACCAAGAGTACCAGTCTTCGTGGTTAGGCCAGTTTACCTTATTGTGATTGGTAGTATATGCAACTGCATTGTACCCCTGGGGCGCTAAACATGTATCCCCTCCACAAGACGAGAGGCCGTGAACCCCAGTCGACCACCGCCACGAAAGCAAACACGCGACCACCATACCGATCAATTCGACACCAATGCAAGCTGCAGCTCCCCCTTCGTTCGAACCAAGTGTAGCCACCGTCGATCCGCGCAGGGCTCTCCCGTTTCCGAACGAGTACCATGGCGTGTTGGGGCAAATCAAAGGCAATAGGATTTAATGTGCACAGCAATGAACAAGACCACGAAGTGGAACCCAACATGTTCATGCCGTGCACATCAAGCCGAGCCTGCGCCCCCTTGACTGAGCATTGGCCGTGCGATACTGCCCGCTGTCTCTTCTTGAAGCCGGGAGTAGATCTTGTAAGCATCTGACACCCATCGTTCGTGCAGCTGAATCGTAAGCGCGCCAACACCAGCTCGATACATTTGCGTGGCGCCGCCGGAACGCAGAGAGTGCGGCGTGAACGACGCAGGTGACAACCCAATGGATCTGGCCGCATTCTGAAGCGCCGCCGTTAACGCTACTGCCGAAATCGCGTGCTGTTGTCGGTCTGAGGTGGCATAGGCTGCCGCCGGAGCTGAGTGGTGAAGCTTGCCACGCGCCAGCTTCAAGCAGATAGCCCCGAAGACTGGGCAGAGGTGTGGATGACCGGACCTTGAAAGCCTCCGGACCGTTGGCGGGCCGTTTTGGTTGGTCTTCGAGCCACGCAGGGACATCACCACGACAACTGCAGCTTCTGGCCGCAGTGTGTGCTGCTCGTGAGCGTCGAGAATGGCGATATCTTCGTCTCGTAGTGCGAACCACGTGAATACCTTGCCGTTCGCACAGATCTCGGAGCGACGGAGGAGAAAGAAGAAAGACATGCAAAGAACCCCTATAGCATGGTGTCGGATTGCGACGAACGGCGGAGACGGCGGAAACACTCGAGCAGGAGGTCGACGGAGACTGGATCCTTGCTTCTCGGTGGAGGATCGAGTTGCTGGAGCCCTTTCAGAAGCATGCGTATCTGTGGTTGGCCAGTATTGGGAAAGTAATACCCAGCCGCCGTGATGAAGTGACGGATGCCGTGAAGAATGCTGGCAATGGTGGCACTCCTGAAGTCGGCGTCAATGACACCTCAGTATGAACTCAGAAATCACTGGGATCACGAAATCTTGCCGAACGTCGAGAAGCAGCGGCGAGATCTGTAGAGGCGCACAGAATGCTGACCAGCGCTTGTAAGCGGACGAGTACTTCGCAAACGTCGACTTGGAGACGGAAATCTGGCGGAAATGTTGAGCCAGAGTTGGTCGAAGAACGCACTGTCGGTCGGCACCTGAGACATAGACCACGACTGCGTTAGAAGGCGGAACTGAGCCGCGTTGCCCTTAGACTGTGCGATGCGCGAGCCAAGATCTGCGAGGGTATTGTCTCGACCAGGGAGGTGAACCGATGAGCAGCGAAGGTTGTATTGTGCCTCCCAGAGAGCCAGCAGGCGGATCACGTTCTGGGCTCGTGGATTGTGACTGGATAGACGCGTCTGCCATGCCACGGCAGACGTGTTATCGATAAGAAATCGCACATGCGTAGGCGGGAACGAACGCGGGCGGGACCACCGCTCACCCCACGTGTAGACCGCAAACGCCAGTGACAGCAGTTCACGAAAGTTGATGTCGAAGTCGTTTCTGGTGCCCATGAGCATGTCGGCAATCAGAGAACGCTCACGTGGACTGAACTGGTACGTAAGAAAGCGGCGCGACGAATGATCGACAGCGCAAAGACCGTAGTTCGACGCGTCCACGGAGACCATCACGTCCGGATGAGGAGCCTCAGCAAAGAAACTCATTAAGACGCCGTCGAGAGACTGCATTTCGAGAATTCCCGACCACCACAGGAGATCACCGGTGATGTCACTCGTAATTGGAATCCGATGTTGACGAGAGCAGGTGCGCTCTGCACTCCGAAGCCGTTGGAGAAAAGCACGGGCCGGGCGAATGCAGGTTGCGACAGACCCGAGGAGTGAACGAAACTCGGAGCGACTGAGTGACGTGCGGGAAAGCGTGGTCTGCACGATACAAGTAGCCTTCGCAATCTTCGAGGCCGGCATAGCGACAGTCAGCTTGTCCGTGTCGAACTCGAGCCCGAGAACTTGTAGCCGTGCACTCCAGTTGATGAATATGTCCTCATTGATGGCTGTAGGGCCGAAGACAGCAATCATCGCTCGGCGAAGGGATCGTTCGACTGCCTCGCTGTGACCAGGGTGATTTCGGCACACATTCACGTGATCGTCAACCCAATGATACCGAAAGAAGCCGCCAGGAGCATAGCGGTCGAACGTTGACCCGTGGATGTGGGAGATAGCTCCGCCGAATACGTCGTACTCTGTAGGCGAGAGTGTCCAGCCAAACGGTGCACAGAGGTCAATGACGAGAACCTCACACTCGGGAATGATGTCAGCAAAATACTTCACACTGCCATTGTGTATGCTGAGGTGGCGGAAGGCAGAAGCAACATCCCCGCCCATGAGAAGCGTTCCTGCGGCGCCACCCGTAGAACTCCTTGACCGAACGATAGCCTTCACGACTGTTGCATACGGCAGATACGATGGTGGAGGGGTTCTTGACGAGTCAGTGAGGTCGTTGATGGAGAAACCATCGGGAAATGAGAGATCATGGATAGTCCGTCCTGAGGTCTGTGGATCACCTCCAGATTTGTCGACGACGCCGTACGGGCTCGCGATCACGTCGTCCCAAATCTTGAGCACATCGATGTGGACAATAAGGCATCGCCCCGCGTCTTGTTCCTTGCGCATATTCTTGAGCAGCACGCTCAGTCACTGTGAAGCCGAGCCGTGATTAGCCGTAATCTTTGGACGTCGGCTCATATCGACGGCGTCACGGGCATGCAGGCGAATACCTTCCTCGGCAGTGCGGAGAAGATGATTCAGGTGAGGGTACGCACGGCGAAGCGGTTCGAAATGTCGACGATCGATCGACTTCTTCGGTCGGTAGTCGGTTTGAGTTTGGAAACGCCACAACTCGACGAACTGAGAAAGCGGCATGCGAGTACGCTGAACAAATTGCGACGCGGCTGCGATCATGAATGCATCAAGTTGATTTGCTGGGCCAGCTGCGGTCGACACTTCGACAGGAGACCGATTTGATGGGAGCCGCACACCGACCTGAGAGAAAGCCTTATCAACGTATGACCATCGGGCTGAAGCCCACGTTGATGCTGACGACACGGAAGATAACAGAGCTGCCTCGAGCTGGGCTGCCGATGGAGCGCTGAGGAGAGGGACCTCACGCACAAGACTGGGAGTTTGCGTGGATGTTGGCTGCGTGTCCGAAGGATGCGCAGCGTGGTGGGAGACTGGTCGCCGACTGGCAGCACCATGAGCGCCGGTCTCCCCCGTACCACGAGCGTTAGTCTTCTTGAGGTTTTGCGAAATATACGCGGGGCCAGCACAGGACGTGCGGATAGATTCCTTTGAGCCTGAAAGGCAGTGAGACTGAAGACTAGAGACGCGAAGCGTCACGTCGCTGAAAGCGGCGGCAGTTGGGAGTAACTGTGGCAAATTGGGGCCAGTGCCGGAGCCTGAAAGGCTGTGCAACTCGTCCGAACTGGGGACGCAAAGCGTCGCGTCACTGAAAGTGGCGGCGGTTGAAAACCGCGTGAAACCTCGGTCTGCGACGTGAGACGTCGAGTCTACGGCACGACCAATGGGTGCATCACCCGTAGTGGTGACCGGCAGCGCGCGATCGCTGGGATGAACAAACGAAACGAGAGGACGCGCTGACAAGGCATTCTGTGTATTTGCGCGAGTTGCTGCGTCCTCTCGGGACCTTCAGGTGCGACGGCCGCGGTAGCGAGACTTGCCGTCCGTACTATGGCTCGCGCGCTGCAGATTCTGTTTCGCCCACGTGAGGAGAGCAAGATCGATCGCGCCATCGCGTGTAGGGTCCCATTCATGAGAGCGACCGCACTTAGCGTTGCAGGAAATCCCGACCAGATGCCGCAGACATGGCTCCTCCTTCTTCGCGTTCTTCGGAATCATGGCTTTGATGTTGTCGGGCATTGGTTGGTATTGGTTGCCGCCAGAAGCTGGGTTGTTTCCGTGGTGCTGCGGCCGCGCACCACCATTTTCACCGCGCTCTTGGTTGCGTGTTGCGCTTGTAACTTGGATATAGGCCACGAGGTACTCCGGAGCAGACGCATTAATCGCGAGAATCGTTGCCTGATAGTAGGACCACCAAGAAGACGTGTCACTGCACAGAGCATCGAGTGCCTCACCCAGCCACTTGTTGACGAAATCAACCGCGAGATCAGTCACACACTGACGCGGGCGATCCTCGTTGGCCTTTACAGCCGAAACCAAACGACGCAAGGCCGTGAAGAGCGACTGTGTTTGAGGGAGCCAATATGCGTCGGCAAAGTCGGCCAAGCCGTCGACCGCGTCACTTAGATAATTCAGTTGGTCGCATGGTGGGCACAAGTCGTTTGGTAGTGATGCCGACGGGTCGAACGACAGCGTCATGTTGATGTTCGAAGAATTATGTCGCAGCGACTGCCTCTGGCCACGAGAACGAAAGCACATCACCGAGGCACCGAGTGATCCGAGTCGTCCGCTGAACTGAGCCATCGCGAGAACTGGACTGGTGCGAAACGGGAAATTGGCCTGGCTACACAGCATTAGGGCAACGGAGTGGGGGGGATAAATTCTTACCTTCAGCAGTGTGAAGTATCTTGAAAAGTCGATGGGCCCGAAATACGTGGTCAGCTGGCGGGTAGTATCCCCCCTTGATCTTGGACCGTGGATACTCTGGCAAACTGGGCGTCGGAGCAGAGAGAAGATCCACGGGGAGACTGAACGACTCTGATTGTGACTGGGCCGCAGCACGATCAGAGTCAGCACGATTCGTAAGAGCTGTCACTGCAGCTGCCAGCGCGGCGACTTGGGCAGCGAGTGCTGCAAGAGTGCCAGGGTCCTCCGCGTGGCTGGCCAAGGTTGACGGAGGCTCAGCCGGCGATACAAATCGTGCAGAAAGATCATCCAGCACCGTGGCCTCCGCTGACACTGAGACAGGCGCAAGTGGTGGTGGCGGTAGGACAGTGAAGCCGTAGTCGGTCGCACCTGCGTCCACAACCTCATTGGGAGGAGGACGTTGCACGCGGCGGGCTTTCTTGGCCACGGGGGTGGGAGCAGGCGATGGTGGCTTCTTACTGCGGCGTTTGGCTGGTGGCGGCGGAGTGACTGACGCACTGGCCGGGGCCACCGCCAGAGCGACGGGCTCAGGCACGTAGAGGGCTGGGGCGCGCCGGGCGCGGGAAGGACGCGCCGTGGACGCGACGGGAGCCATTCTTGAATCGCTGGAGCTACTAGGGCTTGTACTTGAGCAAGAGCTTGAGCTGTTGGGTTCTTGGCAAAAGCCAAAGTGACTGTGGAGTGGAGTGAAGGAAGAGTACGCCTTCATCGCCCGGAAAGCTTCATTTCCTTAACCGCCGCTGGCGGTCCAGAAATACCCACTCTCCATGTGGCCAGCTGACAACAATCCTTTGGCGACGATGTCCATGTGGCCGACAGTCTCTGCTGCCACCCCGCCAGTCCGACTGCCGGTGTGGTCAGCCCATCCACCGCCTGCTTCTTCGTTCGTCTCTGAACATGTTGCTGGACAGCCACCTCTGCCATCTGCACTGACTTCATGGCCTGCAGTAACTTCAAACGTGCCGATTCGACCGCCTACATCGGCCGTGTGGCCTGCTACGACTTTGAATGAGTTACCCACGCTTCCGCCCCTGCGCCTGCTACGACTTTGAATGAGTAACCCACGCTTCCGCCTCTGCGCTGTCCCCTAGCCCGGCAATGGCGCCCGGAGACACGTTTTTGTCGAGTAATGCGGGCTTGGAGGCGCTGCTTGAAGATGAACCAGACGACGTGAGGGCGTATGAAGCCATCGAAGGCGTCCACGAGCTCGACCCAGACGATGTCATCACCGAGCTCTCCGCGTGGCCAGAGAACACACAATCTCGACTATTGGAAGAGCGAAGTCCGAAGGCCCGGCGACCATACATCTGGCATCTCCAGATTGATAGCACCAACGTTACGGGCCTCATCAAGCATGTGGATGCTCAGCCTCGTCACGCAACAAGGACGAGTCAGAAGCACCGCTGCCAGATCTGCTACTTCAATCTCGACGGACACTATATGGCGTATCGGCTGCTTGAATGCACGTCGCCACCGTGTGAGAGCATTCAACCAGCCGATACGCCATATAATGTCCGTCGAGACTTGCGGAGCTTCCATGAAGATTTTGACGTATCTTCCCACGTTGGTATCGTCGGTCTTCCACCACGGAAGACACGTTGAAGGTGATCATACGGTTCCTCACCGCATGATGCGCGAGATGAAAGAGTACATCAAGTCCAATGCAGCCAATGGTGCGTTGCCGGTACGGATCCTGGTCGAGATGATTTCTAAGTTGAAGTTGACCGATTTATCGACCCCAAGGTTGTGTCAAGTTCAACGCGTCGCCAACTACCACAAGAAGGTGACACTCATGGAGAACTCACTTGTGGCCCAGATGGCAGATACATCTCGTCGTCTACGGTTCCGACCAGACTTGGATGAGGTCACGCCGTTTGTGTTCGCGACTCCGACGGATCAACACGGCATACAAAACGTCGGCAACGGGTCCGACGAGCGTCCGTTCTTGATCGGAGTATCGACAAAGCGGCTGATTCGAGGACTGGCGAAGGCGGCCCACTATCCGCTGCATATCGACGGAACGCACAAGGTCAACCAACAAGGCTACACGCTGGTTGTTGTGGGTGTGTCCGACGCAGCGAGATCGATTCACACAGCAGCAGTCTTCCTGTTGTTGCATCTTCGAGGGTTCCAGTATGGAGCGATCTTCGCGAGTCTCTTTACGGTATTCGAGCAGGTGACTGGGTCTGCTTTACGTGTGAAGCACGTTGCAGGAGACGCAGATGATGCCCAGTTCAGCAGCTACTTCATTCGAGAGTGGATTAATTCGCGATATGACGGCTGGCAGTGCTTTCGGAGTGCCATTGGCTTCGCCACAACAAACAATCCACTAGAGCAGTTCAACAAGGCATTCAAGCGCGACCACACGCTGCGTCGGTTGCTACCCATGAACGCCCTCTTGGAGAAGATGGAGCTACTGTGCAAGACAAAGTCGACTGTGCTTGCAGAGTTCAATGCAAGCTGTACGGCGAAGTGTATGACCAGCCATCGCATGGATGGACCGTCAATGTTGCTGAGCCTCGATGTCCTTGCGACTGGTGGGTCAAGTTCGGATGCTGCGTTCATCTGGTAGAAGCGCTCACGGTACTCGGCGTGGCGATGGATCCAACAGCAGTGCAAGTCGACGAAACCTCCGTTAGTCGCCGGAGACAGAAACGCCGTCATGAAGACACTGGTGAAGATGATTCCGACATGGTTCAACCTGCAGTGGCAACCAGGGGTGGGCGACCAGCAACGATCGGGACTGCTCTCTCACTAGAATGATTTTTCCTATTTTGATTAGACTCTTGGCTGCTTATACTGCTACCAAATGAACTTCTCAGTATATTATCCATTCTTGTGCATTCTCCTCTAAAGATCTACTTATGGAGCCGTGTCAAGGAGCCATCCGCGTCGGAGCTTACGCTTGTAGGCGGATAGAGTTGCTGATGAGATCTGGAAACAGGCGAGAAAAGCCCCCCTTGTACACTCGGTCCACAAATGGAACATGGTAGCGAAATCGGACTCGCTCTCCCGTCGACCGAGTGCGGCGTCTTGGCTGCGCGTCTCCCGCACAGTACAGGATGGCCAATGCAGTGAAGATGACGATCTTTTTCTCGCTTGGTGTAAGGTGCCGCATATCCCCACGAATGACTCGAGTGCAGACGCCTTGCCAAGTAGGCACGTTTCACTCGTGTCGATCCGAATGAGACTAACTACCGGTGCGCGCATGTCGAACTCACTTTCGGAATCACTCGGGCACTCGCTCGCATCCGCCATGTTGTCGAGGTGGTTGAGAAGAACTGATAGATTCCTAAAGCCTCCTTGAATTCAAAAGCTGTTCATTGGCTGTGAGTGGTTTGATATCAGTCATTGTGTCGGTAGGAGTCGCATTTGGCGATACCATTGGTCAAAAAGAGTCACTGGTGACTTGGGCGAGTAAGGGTGATACTAAAAGCCAATGTTCGTGATGCCAAATGGCAAAAGAGTTTGCTCTTTGCATTTGGAGAGCGGATTATGAGGAAGAAGGAGAGTATTTGGCGGACTATAGTTGGTAGGGCTATTGGAGAGTTTTGACAAACGATATCTGAGTTTCTGAGACCCTGGTATCCACAGGCCCAATCGACACAGGCAGCAAGCTACCTTCGGTCAACTTCAGCCTTCGGGAACCTTCCAGTCGCCAAACGTTTGAGGAGAAGATATATACGCACAGACCAGGACAGGGCAGTAAATATAGTGTGTGTGTGTGTGTGTGAACGGATAAGAGTGAAAAGGACAATAATGACTCCTGTAGCTCCAACACCAACGAGGAGTCGTTTTCTTGGGAACGTATCGTCCTCGAAATAGCACCTCGAATATGCGACCAATGATAGATTTACCTAATCCATTTAATCAACTCAACTCATCTGCTTGTCCCCAGAATAGCTGACGAGGAGCATCCACATCCTCATCAGATGACCTTTCAGGATCGACCAATCAGAATACAATTATCAGTTTCGTCCCAGAAACCTTGTGCCCTTTCGGGGTCGGCGGCGCAAAATGGACGTGTAGAGAGCTCCATTCCGCAAGCAGCCACCAAGACGATGTCTAGTTTCCACGCGGCATGCCGCAAGATTGCCGGTTCGGCCCGCGTCTTCGCGCTCCAAGGGTGTATCCGGCTGCTCAAGTCAACTGTCGGAGCTGTAATCGGTGACGTGGACGCGGCCGTTGCCCGACCAGAATTCGAGGCTGAGCTGCGCGAGCAGCTTTCTCGGTTCTTTTTGGCACCCAAGAAGCATAAAATGGACCGTGTTGCAGCGGCGACACTGCTGGCAGCTCATCCGCTTGAGTTAACCCGTTTGGTTAACCTCGCAGGCTCGCCTGTGATAGCAGCAAACCGGTCCAACCCTCGGCACCAGCGCCTGTCCAGCCTGACCCAAATTCAGTCGCCCCTCTTTCCACCTCTCCTGTCGTGCGCGACACGATCTCAAGCAAGCCTCCTCCAGCTTCTCCTGCCTCTCCTGCCCCACCATCGAGCGCAATTCATCCGGCGGAACCGACAATGAGGCTCCCAGTAGCCACGATGGGCCGCTCGGTGTTAAGACTGCAGCCTCCTTGTGAGCGCGTCCTCTACCTGGAAGAGCCGACTATCATTCGCCCAGACTCTGCCCCGCGGTCACGCTGGGCAGGTAATCCCTACGCTGGTTTCACGGTGCCCGTGGCTCTGTCGGATGGGGCCGACTTCAAGTTCAATCGCATTGTGTCTGTCGTCGTTTTCAACAACGACGAGCACGGCGACGCCACCTTCGTTGAGCTGGAGTGGGCCCCATCCCTAGTCCCCTTCGACAGTATACCCACGCTGGCACGCCATGAAGCGCCGTGGCGTCTTGTTGACGCTCTCACGGATCCTGTGATTCAAAATGGTGGGACGGCCCACTTCGCTGTGGATGGTGTTCTCGAAGTGATATCTAGCGCGAGCGAGCGGTTCGCTAGTGTGCAGTGGGCGAACTCGCTCGAACCGATTGCCAACATCCAAGAAACGCTCGGTGTGTGGCTTGTGACACACTTCCCCGACGGTCGTTACTAGGTCGCTGTAAGCCAATGCATACTCTAATCCAAATACACGTTCTCATTCATACTCCTAAATCGTAAATGATGCCGATGCCATACGCCTTCGCTATACGATATCCTACTCCTCTGTAAAGCGTAGCGTCCAGTTTCTAATAGCCATGAAGTGATCCAAAATGCACGTTAGCGTAGATGATAGAGTGAGCCCTGATGGCTCCGCTGCCGCACCAAAGGTGTTATCCTCTAGCTGTATACGATATCCTACTCCCCCGGAAAGCATAGCGTCCAGTTCCTAATAGCCATGAAGTGGTGCCGATTTTTCATCGGCACCGAATGGCTCGGATAGGCTCTGAGCGAATTGGTCGTGCACAGCTGATCACACAGGGAAGCGAAAGGCTTAAATTCTGGCGAACATTCCATTGGATGTTACTGAACCCAGTCACATCCACATCAGGGTTTGTACCGGGACCCAGGTCCCGGACCCGTACAAAAATAGGATCGACACACCCTCTGTGTCCAGTCTTACTGCTAGGTTGGACTTTACGGCAGTCACTGAAGACGATTGTGGAGAAGAAGAGAGGTCTTCACCAAGGAGATCGTGGTAGGGTCTAAAACAGGTCACCAACAGATCGGATCTCAAGGCGGGGTCATGTGACCTGGGCGTGACCTGGCCCAAATAAAATGCTTGACCTATAAATGGATGAGAACTTCTAGGTCACAAAGCGAGCAGGATGAAGTCTCATGAGTCGATAAGGGAGCACCATGAGTATCGCCGCACCTCCTGGTGATGTTACGAGATGGAAGCTGCTACTGGGAGTACCAGATACCACCACCACCGATCTCTATTACGCTGACGAAGGTGTACGACATTGTATCCTACGTGCGTTTGGCTTCCATGACGAGTATTTATCCTATTCATCTCCACCAAAGACGAAAATGTCGAGGCGTCTAAAAAGCGCAGGGCACAACTGGCCGTCCGTTTTGCGCGCATGGGAATCTCTCCGCTCTGTTCAGTCATTCAAGCTTATGCACTGGACGTTTGCTGCGTTTCAGAACCAGTGTCGCCTCGCCAAACCACAAGCCAGATCACAGCGAGCCCATAATCCACTCAGTACCCTTGCACGTGGTGTGCTTGTCGTCAAGCGTTAGTCGTTTGTCGTGGTGTACGAGCCAAGAGCATACGCCAATAAGACTAGCCCCTCGTTCGGTACTGCCTTCAACGATTTCGCCAAGAAGTATCCGAGCTTCACACCCTCAACAATTTCGCCAAGAAGTATCCGAGCTTCACACACAAGATAATCTACGGTAACCAGAAAAGGACGCATGACTGCGAGAAGAGGACGCTACGGTTCGGTTTGTGCTGTTGGGAAACGTTCCCAACGTCGTTTCCGTGTCCACTCAAGTGCGACTGCTCCAGTGAACTACAGGTAACTCACTATATGACCTTTTACATTCGTGAAAAATATACCGAAATATTGAACCCACTTCAGTAGATACCTGCACAAGCATTTCGACAATTGGACTGATCAAACAAATGCTAATGCTACGTTCGATATCCTACAAGCCAGCCAGAACGCCTTCCTAGCACCGGATTCTGTGGGACTTTCTCACACCTACTACCAGCACACTCAAAAAGTTTCAGCCTCAAGTGTTGCCGTCTATTTTGTTCTAGCGAGGTTCCGATCCGACATATTCTAGATGCACACATCATCGTTGGAGCTGGCATCGCTGTCTTCTTCCTCTTCGAAAATCTCGCTGTTGATGGTGCCAGCTTCACTATTGTCATCGTTGCCAGGGGCCAAGTCGTCATCCGAGGCATCGAACTCGACGGGGGAGAGATCCGCATGAACTGGAAGCTTGGGCTGTGTGCCACGTTTGGGTGGAGTCGCAACACCACGCGAGATATCATCGAGAAGCTGGACGTAGCGACGCGAGATCTCCTCGATGGTCTAGACAAAACGCACGAGCGATGGATGTGAAGTGTCAAATGCTGATTGATATCGCGATTGAAACGCTCGAGAGGATTGTTGGTTCGCGTAACGATGTCGAGGCGGATACCGTGGACATTCCAAACACTCGGTGGTGGAAGTCGAAGCCTGGTCTTCTTGAAGTAGGTCCAGAACTTGAGCCAGGAAAGCGCAGAGTAGGCGACCATCTTCGCATCGAGCATTAAGCTTTGCGCGCACCCACGGGATTCCTTGCTCGGGGATCTTCTTAGGGTCACCAACAGTTAGCATGTCGAGGACCCCCTTCTCCATCGCGATCTTGATCTGCTTCCTGGGGATGCGAAGCTTCTGCATGTTGCGTGCACACGCTTGCTGAAAGTGGAAAAAGCACCCGACCAAGTACGTGTCAGGGTACCAGTCACCCACCCCCTTGATCAAAGCCATTTCGAAGTCACACATGACTTGTTCCGGATCAATATGCTGGCCGCAAGCGTCACTACCATACTGGTGAAGATTACAATACGCGTCATGAGTCTTGGACGCGCAAAGAACGTAGAAGACGGGTACGTACAGCTTCGTTCCTTGGTCAAGCACCATCACCACGATACACTGACGGAAGCTGCGTGGGATGCAACGGAATGTGTCGTCAATAAAGACAGCGATCTTGCCCCAGCGCAGCAAACTGATGAGAGACGGATGCGCCAAGGCGATCAGCCGATCAACGCTGTACTCTGTCTTCAAACTTGGGTTGGTCCACACGTGATGGAATTGAAAGAAGTTCAGACCTGTCAGCTAGACCCGAGAGAGCGGTGGCACTTCAACGCGACCGTGCATGTCGGAGCCAACGTGGAGAGAACGAGTGCGGTGCACGCGCTTTACCACCTGGACTTTCG
Source organism: Pythium utonaiense (assembly GCA_023334595.1). Lineage (NCBI taxonomy): Eukaryota > Oomycota > Peronosporomycetes > Pythiales > Pythiaceae > Pythium > Pythium utonaiense. Next base: position 15,405 of record JAADVE010000626.1, read on the forward strand.
AGAGCCGCGAACCACCACGTCGTCATCACGATGGTAGAACTGGCTGCTGACCTTCTCCCAGATTGACTAGGGCGTGTCCGCGCTGGCCACTGCGAGGGTATTGACCTCGTGCTGCATAGCGGCGTTAACCACCACCGTCTTTGTTGAGACACCTGCTGAAAAACCTCATGTCTGTTGTCGAGACCTAATTATAAAACCTTGTATAACCTGACAGGGGATCCGAACCCATCTTGACCTGTAAGGAATTCTTCCGAGATCGTCCACAGACAGATCATGGGGGGG
>JAADVE010000627.1:0-15614 GCA_023334595.1 Pythium utonaiense
CTCCGCTCGCTCTCCTCTGTACGACGCGGCGACAACAGCGCTCCCCCACACAAACCCCCTCGCACGGCAGTTCGGTTCGCAACTGCGTTTCCGTGGACGGCGAGTGCTCTTTCTGCAGCCACGCTGACTGGATCGGAGCTCTTGGCCAATCGCAGCGCAAGAATGGAGTGGTCAAGGCGGCAGACAGGCGACCCAAACGCAGTGTGGGAAGCCGAAGAAGCAGGAGACCTGCTTGGCCCGGCTGCCCCAGCGGCATCAACTGACCGGGACCACCACCACACGCACCTTTTGTACCGGGAGCTGCGGGACTCGGACGCCGTGGAAGCTCACAAGCGCCGTCGCGTGCAAGCCCCCGCTCTCGACCGAGCGTCCACCGCCACCACCGCGTTCGTCTTCGCCGGCAGCTCCACCAGCAGCACGCGTGACACGAAGCCGACCGCAGCAACGGAACTGTGGTCACCGCGTGGGCTTCGTCGTCGCCCACTGGACGCCTCGTCGGTGCTGTCCTCCAGTACGTGCACTGGACGAAACCACCAACCCTTGCGATCCGCAAAAGACTCGTCCCAAACAACTCATTGCAGACCACCGCAGTCTCCACTACCCCCACCCTCTCCGAACCGCAGTCCGCCACCGTCCAGCAACATGATGGAAGTGAACGTCGTGCCGTCCGTGGTGCTCCACTTCCACGGCTTCCGGAGTTCGCTGTTGTCCAACTTAACAACGGCGTGCTACCGCATTTTCGTGGACGTCGTCAAGCACTCGCTCCAGTTCGTCGCTGTCTGCATCATGCTCGCCGCGATCGCCGCTGCCATCAAGGCCATGGTGCTCTACATTCTCTACTGGTCGTTCCAGACTGTCGCCTTCACCGGTAGCGTGGTCGCGGTCTTTTTCACGACCGAGGCCGTCGCTGTCACGTGGGGAAACAAACACAGCACCTACTTCCACGACGAGGACGACTCGGAGGTGCTGTACGCGCTGCCCGTGTCGCCGTCGCTCAAGCCTGCGCCAATGGCAGTCGCTGTGCCTACTCTGCCTCGCCTCCACCTGCCATCGTCCATTGCTGTCGTGCCTGACATGGCGGAAAGAGATGCGGTCGTGGAGAAGATGCATGACGGTGAAGTGCAGATGGAGAACTCATCTCACTTCCTGTTCCCACGCCCAGCAGGTCAGCTCCTCGCCACCCGCCGACGCATTCTCGCGAACCTCCGTGAACCAGTGAGCGTGAACAGTGTGCGTGGTGATCGTCGTCGCCGTGGCGACGTCGTGCTCCACAAGTCCAAGGTCCGCGTGGGAAAGGCGTTCTTGGACCCCGTCGTACAAACCGCGGCAGCTAACAACAACAAGGTGAAGCCAGTCGACGTGTACATGGTACGTGTGGACTGCAGCACGCCGGACGATAAGCACATGAACCCGGTAGTGATGTGGGATTTCACGGCAACTTTTGAAGAATTCCGGACACTGGAGAAGAACGTGCGCAAGGAGATCAAGGCCAAGCGTCTACGCAACATCAATGTCCCGCACTTGTCGAGTGGCGCGATCCTGTTTGTGCAGCCAGCGCTCACGCAGCATGTGCTGGCCAAGCGTCGTGATCGTATCCAGAAGTTCATGGCAGAGCTGTGTAACGACGCCGTGCTCGCTGACTGCGATGCGATGCGCAAGTTCTGCCAGGCCTTCTAAGCCGTCTCGAGTGTGTCGACCATTTACATCGGCACGCGTCCAAACGGGAGCGAACGAATAGCTCCGTGACGCGTGAAAGACACACGACAAGAGCGATCTCTCACCTGCCCCCCACGATCTCAAACACAGTCGCTGCGCGTCGTGCATTGTACATTATGAATTATGCCCTATCCACCGGAAGATACGGCCTCAAAGCATCCCGTTGCGCGACTGTGTGTGGGTGAGGAAGAAGAGCGTCTCTATTCCCACCATAACTATTATCCGAAGCCCGTGCCGTACCCGTATCGTATCGATGTCCACGCAGTAGTGCACCCTCCTCCGCCCTCCGTTCCTTCGAAGATGACAGGAGCTCCCACTCATAACCATCAACAGAAACAAGAGCTTCCCCTGACGTGTGTCATCACTACCATCCATGACTGTCTCATTCGGCTTGGTGTCGCAGATCGACAACAAGCTCCGCTGTCGCATCGACTGCATTTGCTATTGCACAACACAGCGAACGGCCAGTGCTGTTCAGTACTGTGGACAACCAATGTTGAGGCGACAGGCCACTCCATATTGATTAGCCTTGGTCTCGGAGCTTCTCGGCGCGGCGCTTCCTGCGTCCGGTGGTTCGCTTGCTTGCACGTCAGCCATCCTCCGTTCTTTTCTCTCTCTTCACGGCATGTTGCAGTTGACGCGTATACAAAACTCAAGACGTTTCTGCCACCCTCTCTCTTCCGATGTTGAACCTGACATCCACGATACAGTGTGTGCCGACTGTATCAGGCTCCAGGCGACCCATGATGACGAGAACGCGAGGATGGGACGGTGGAAGGACGACCGCTGGACGCAAACAGCAACCTCCAGGCAGCTGCCCCATCATGACACTGGACGCGCCGTCCACGTCCATCGCGGTGAGCGCGGGCACGCGTTGCTGTGTGGGTGCATGTCGCGTGGGAGTGCCCGTGTGTATCCAACTGACTGACTGCACCCAGCGGTCGCCGTCTCATTCCGCTGGAAATCCAGTCGCGAATATTTGATATCAGGCGCCCACTGCTGGACCTGGACGACGTCCAGTTGGGACGGCATCCAGTTCGGAGGATAGGACAGCTCCCCAGCGACCATGTCGAGAAGGCAGCGGATACAGCGGCGATGGCGATGGCGATGGCGCTCAACATTGGCGGTGGCGGCGGTCGCGCTGGCGATGGCGCCGTACGAAGCGCGAGGGAGTAGTGTTGGCAGTGCGAGCAGTGACGACGGAGCGTGGGCGATGGACGATGCGGACGTCGCGTGTGCGGACGAGGGCTGTCTGCGCATGCACCGCACGACGCTGGCGTGCGTGCCGGCCGAGAGAACGTCGTCGTTGAAGCAGGAAACGACGTGCGGGAAGTGTCTTCCGGGGTTTATCGAAGGTTGCGGCAGCGAAGACGGCGCGGGAGATGCGCCGCAGTTGCCCTGCATCGCAGCAGCGCCATGTACGTACAGTGTGGATGGCGAGCGAGTCGTGCTTGGCGAGGAGAGCATTTCGCGGCCGACGAGGCACCGGAGGAAGCGTGGAGACGACAACTAACCATGGCGTGTGCTGGTGCAGCGAATGGAGCGAATGGCGTGGACGCGCTGCGCGGTGGCGGCTCGCACGAATACGAAGAAGATGATAGTGACGACCACCACGGAGGCTTCGGGATGCCGGGCACGCTCGGGACGGCGATGGGGTCCGTGGTGGTCGGGCTCATGTGCCTCGTGACCTGGCGTGGTTGGATGGACTGCTGCTCCTCTCGCTCCAAACGCCGTGAGAAGAACCGCGCGACGATGACGGCTATGTACGACCACAGCGGTCGTGTTTTGAAGCGAGTGGAAGGAGTTTCTAACGGATGAGTGCGGCTGTAGGACGGACCAGTGGCGCTGTTCGAACTGCCTCCACGAGAACTCGAATCTGCGAGGGTATTGTGTGCTTTGCAGGACGGAGATGCAACACCAGCAGCTGCAACTCGAAGACTGCGACACCGTCACGATCAGTGTCGACACGGTAGCGTCTTCAGCTACGGATGGTTACGTGGCTATGGGAACACCCCGTGGACGTGCTGCGTTGGTGTCGTCGAGGCTCACATGTTCGACGGATGGCCAACTCATCGCAGCCGAGAGGTTAGAGTGGAAAAGAAGTGTGGCCAAGGACGGCACGCTGCGATGGGTGAGTGGCCAAGATGCAGCCTTGAGCAATGTGTGGGCGCCATGGTTGATGAGAACGGTTGATACTTCCTGCAGAAACGCTATCATGCCGCGGATGTGCGACGTCGCGCTCGGCTGCAAGGAACATTCGTTCGAGAGGAGGATCCGTGCGTCAGGGCCGAGAAAGTAGCTGCTGCTTCCGTCGCTGGTTTCTTCGTGACGATGGCTAACCAAGCAGTGACGATGTGGGTTCCAGTCGGTACGATCCACGCATAATATCGTCAAACCGTGATATTACCACGTTCTATGATTCTGACGGAGCTCTTCATGAGGCAGATGGCGCAGCAGCTCGTCAAGAGTACAAGCAGTGGCGGAAGCTTACGGTAGGTTTTACAATGGACTCAACCAGCCGAGGCAACCCGCTAACAAGCCTCATATGGATCGTGTTCGCAGGTTATTGCGTCACTTTCGTTCGACCAACGTCTGCGATGGCTGTACCAGGAGCTCCTCAAGTTACGGCACCAGAGCGACGACAAGTATACCATTCGTAAGACGCACTCCCTACGCTGGACCGTTCATTCCACTCGGCTTACAGGGGTTCACTGCACTCTCAGGAGTCAATCGAGATCGTATTGTCAAGCAGACCGCGCTGTTGTTCCAGACGGCACCACCATCAACGTTACGTCGCCAGTTTCGTGTAGACTTCATGAACGAGCCCGGCGTCGATGGAGGTGGCATTTTACGCGAGTGGCTCCATTTGATCTGTAAGGAGCTCTTCTCGGAGAGCGCGGGATTCTTCAAGAAGGTGGAGTCCAGCCTGGACACTGGTTACTGGATTCGTCACACGGATTCGAGCGTCAAGAGGACACGTTGTGAGCTTCAGGTTCGTGTTGCAGACCTGGGACATTGAGCACGTGAGTTATGTATTTGACAGGACGCATCAATTGTAGATGTTCAAGTTCTTCGGCATGCTGCTCGCGAAGGCTCTACTGGAAGGTCTCGTTCTAAACGTTCGACTCTCAATCCCGTTACTCAAGCACTTGCTTGGCGCTCCTTTATCTCGGGAAGACTTGAGATTCCTCGACGAGCAAGTTTATGCGAGCACCACATTCCTCCTCCAGAATACCTGCGTGGATCAACTGAGTCTGACATTCAATATCGCGGGTCAGGATCTGATCTTACACGGCTCGGAGGTCCCCGTGACGGACTCCAACAAGCACGGCTACGTGGATCGCATGGTTCAATATTATCTTTTGGACAGTGTGGAGTCGGAGCTAAGCTACATCATGCAGGGCTTCCGGGGCATCCTCCCTGACAAGTTACTCCACATCTTCGACTTCAAAGAGCTCGACCTGGTGCTGTCTGGACTCTCCGAGATCGATGTGGTCGATTGGCGAGCTCATACGAACGTGGGCAAGTTGGGTCATGACTCGCAACAAGAGCAGCGCGTGATCGACTGGTTCTGGGAGATTGTCGAAGCCATGGACCAGCACCACCGTAGTCGACTTCTCCAATACGTGACTGGGTCAAGCGGTGTACCAGTAGAAGGCTTCGCTGCGTTGACAAGCACCGATGGGAGACTGCAACCATTCACGATTCAACTCATGCCTGACGTGTCGAAGCCGTACACAATCCTTCCATACGCGAGCACGTGCTTCAACAGGTTCGAACAAACTAAATGCGGTTGTCGGGGCTCCAACTGACATGATCTGTTGCGCCAGGCTTGATCTTCCACTATTCAAAGAGAAGCGAGACCTAGAGCACGTCATGGAGATGGTACGTACGAGTAGTTCGAGCTCGCTCCATCGAGACTCCGGTGGCTGATTTCACTGCTTCTTTCAGGTCGTCAACATTGATGTGACAGGCTTCAATCGACGCTGAATGTACTTTTCATTCGTGCGGTTCAACTACTCTACGTCATGTGTTGGCATCGTGCTATCACTACTACTGGAGTCACTATTCACCGTGCTCGACGCCGAGCTGTCTAGGGTAGTGTCTGCGTCTCCCAGAACCTCACGCAGCACCCGAAGTGCCGGGCCGTTTTCGTTCTTCTGAGCGATCATGAGCGGCGTTCGGCCATTTGCATCACTTTGGTTGGCGTTCGCACCATTCGCGAGCAACAAGCGGATCATCTCGAGCCGGTTCGTGTTCGAGACCTCTTCTCGTCGCATTTGAACAGCCCAGTGCAGCGGCGTGAAACCCAGTCGGTCTCTCGCATTGGGATCCGCTTTGTGCTCAAGCAGCGTCTTCGCCAGCGTGCACATGGCTTGTTGAGCACATATGTGAAGTGCTGTGGATCCATCGCCTCCTCGTGAGTTTGGATGCGTTCCACGAGCCAAGATCTGACGCACACGGACGATGTCGTGGTTCCGAGTCGCGTCTCGCAGTTCATCGCCATCTACGATACGACGAAAGAGCCAATTAGCATAGAAGCCCAATCGAGGCAGTACAATAATGCAAAACAAACCATGGCGTGGTACGCTGCAGAAAAGGGAGATGCCATACACGAAGCACACGACGAGTGCCAGCGTCATGTCCACAGGAAGCCGCACGTACGCGAATGTACTCGGGTCGTCGGTCTTCAGCCACCATGCGTTCCACTTGATGTCGTACATGATCGTACGCAGCGCATGGTCGTCCAGGAACGACTTCTCGCCCAGAAACTCGACGTAGGCGGCTAGGCGACTGAGATCGCTCTTCATGAACGGATTGCGAAACACTTGGATGGCCTCGGCCACACCGATCACGAACGCGTAAAGCGGCACCCCGACGATGCGGTAGAGCCGCCCACGCACAGCCATAGGCAGCGGTAGTACGTACTTCCATGCACCAGAGTGGAGCACGACCAAATCATGGTAGATCGCTGCGAAGAATGCGACCGTGACGCTCGAGTAGAACAGTGGGAAGAAGAAACTGTGCGGGAAGTTGGCCGGGTACCGTCGGATCGCATGCAGCGCTGCGCCGACGACGTACTGCAGTACGAGAATTCGCGCGTAGCCGTAGACGGAGCAGAGACACAGCAGTGCGGTCCAGAGCTTGATCGGATGGCGCAGGATGAGCTTGAGCACGCGTTGCATCGCAGCGTTCTGATCTGTTCGACGAGAAGCTCCTCGAAGAGGCAACTCGAGTGCAGCACCTAATTCTGCGGCAGTGACACTGACAGCGTGTGTGTGGGCAGCCTCGGAAGTATCAGTAGCAGCGACGTAGCGCCAACAATGGGCTCGTGAACGAAGGTGCCGGTCGTCTATGCCGCCCTGCTGGTGATGGCCATGCGCTTGAGGAGCTCTTTTCTGGTGCTTCAAGTTGGCGAGGACAAATCTGAAAACTACAAAAATAGACACTGAGCATTGATACGAACCGTGGCGACGTTACGAACCAATCGAACCTAAGAGTTCAGCTGTGCCGTTTTGGTTTGGGTGCGCTAAGTGCGGTTTCCCTGTGGAGGGAGTGCATTTCCAACGCCTGGGCGTGAGTATCGGCGCCATTAGGATCACGCCGAGCGTCTCCGCAGCTCTCTCTTTCTCCGCGTGTATCTCCACCATGGCGGACGTCGCGAAGCAGCCAAGCAGCACCGAGAGCCGACGGACTGCGTCCTCGTCGTCCTCGTCGTCGTCACGGCCGTCGGGCTCGTCGTCGAGCAGCAGCAAGCCGTCCAGCAGTAGCGAGCAGCGCGCGCGAGAAGAGGAGAAACGCCGCCGCGCGCCGCCCGGAAAGGACGCCACGCCCGAGGAGCGCGCGCAGTATGAGATCGAGCGCAAGAAGATCCAGAAGTACAAGGAGGACAAGCTTAAGGCGCGTCGAGACCACACGCGCATGATCCTCGAGAGCCACGCGCAGGCCAAGCGCCGCGCGCTGCTGGGCAAGCAGTCGGAGTTTCTGGCCAATCTCGAGTTCCGCAACGTGCTGCCCGACTTGCCGTTCGACACCAAGTTCCTCCAGTACCCGCACGAGCCAGACAGGTATGGTAACGAGCGATTCGCCGTGGTGAGGGCGTGGCGGAGGACTGATCCACGTGGTGTTTATTGTGTGCAGACTCGTCAAGTACAAGCCCAACACGCTGGAGGTGGACTACACGTACGAAGTCCACGAAGAGACCAACCTGGGACTGGATATCGATCTCATTGATCCAGCCAAGTACGAAGGTGCGTCGCCCCAACTACAAATGATGTCCTGTGATGGCCATGGAGCTGGTGGTCTGATGGGTGTTTTTTTTTATTCGATACAGTTCCGGAGAACCCGGGCCCGTTGGAAGTCGGCGACGAGCAGGTGCTGATGATGAAGGAGGTGAGCCGCAACGCCAAGGCCAAGCTGCGGCCGAGCGTCACGTGGTTGCGTCGTACCGAGTACATGGGCACGGATCTGTCGGAAATGACCCACAAGTTCCGCAGCGAAATCGAGATCCAGGAGGCGCTGCGCGAAGGCACCGAGAACGCGCTGGCAGAGGTCGTGGCCCACACACTGGAAGATCGTGCGGAGGCATCGTTCCGCGACATTGCCAACTCGAAGACGCTGATCCACCCGTCGAAAAAGAGTCTCAAGGCTGCCAAGGTCTGGGACGTCTTCCCAGATCAGCTGCTCGCGCCCAACAAGTACGCCATTCTGTCGTACGATCTTCTGCCGTCCCAGGATATCAAGGGCAAGAATGTTATCGACCGCGAGAACCGCGCGCTCGTGTGTGGTGTCGCACCTCGAAAAGATGTGGTGCAGGGATCTGTGCTGCTGCCGAACGCTCGCGACGAGGAAGAGGTATCTTGCCTCATGATTGTCTGGATTGCCCTAGGAGGAGACCCGTTTCTGACAGCGCGGTGTGTCTGTTGTGAACCCTGCAGAAGGATTCGGAGGAGATCGCAACTGAGAAGTTCGGCTACTACCGCGACTACCAAATGTCCATCGATGCGTTCGACGTGAGTTCTATCTCCTTCACGCGATCGCTATCGTTGCGTAGTTTGCTGATATCTAACGCGTATGACGAACTTGCTTTCTGTCTGTACAGCGCGCTCGTGAAGACTCCCAACACGTCATCTTCGTGCTGGACCCCAAGTCAAGCACCTTTACGTACGCTGATATCCAGCACCGTATCCAGTTGCGCAAGACCAAGATCTCGAGCGAAGACAAGCGTCGTCGCGGTGCAATTGTGCATCGCCGTCCGTTCTCTGAGGGTGAACTGGAACGCCACAACGCCGTGCGGTTTGAGTACGGTGGTCTCTACGACGAGTCCCTGGACGACGAGGACGTAGTGCGTCAGTATAAACGCCAACGCGGCGGCGAAGAGAGCAAGTCCAACGATGAGGAGCCGTCCGCCCCGACAGGAAACGGTGCTAGCAGTCCAGCGATCAGCAGCGGCTCGGACAGCGACTAAATAGCTTTGGCTCCTAGGTAAATTGACGTCTGCGTCTCAATCGCGACGCTTTGAATACATCCTTTGCATCTCTCACTTTAGCGTCGTCGATGGCCTTCCAGCATCAGTAACAATAGCACCAGCCATGACAACTCTTCCAGAACTTCCGGCTTCCGTCGTCTGGGATCCCATCGTCGACTCTCGCATGGCTGGGTCACACTCGTCTGGGATCACACTTGAGGCTGCATGCAACGTGCAGCATTAGGTGGAAGGAAGGAGCTCGAGGACGAAGCTGGCCAGTCGAGAATGCAGAGGAAGTCCAGGACAAGGGGCAGCTGGGCGAGTACGAATCTTCCGCAGTTGTATCGCATCATCCACTACTGTACGTTACCCATTCTCGTGCACCGGAAGCAGCTGGAGAAGCCCCACTCTGTCCATGTTTACTGGCCATGAGACTCTCATGGACTCGCAGGAAAGGCAACAGGAGCTGGCCAGGCAGACAGCTATTCCGCCGGCCAAGTCCACGAAATTCGAAAGTGTGCGTTGATTGGTCGTGTTGTCAGCCAATCAGAGGCGTCCATTCGGCTGTTTCGACGCGACTCCGTGTCACAGACTGCTCGCTGATTGGCTGCTTCGGGGTCCAGGGTTCGAGAATCTGAGATTCCCCAGCGCGTTCGAATCCACCGCGTCACGCCAATCAATGGTGTCGTGTACGCCACGGTACGAGGCGAAAGAAAGGCAACCAGTGCCCCGCTCCACAGCGGGAGGCTGCAGGCCTGGAAGATCACGCGATACGCTGTCGTTGACGACATAGCAGTGTTTGAGCTGCCCGAACGCAGGGGATCATTCCACATTTTTCCGACCTCGCAGCAGTCCGCAGCGCCAGTGAAGCGATCGATCGTAGAACCATGGCGCCAAACGTGAGCACGATTCAGCAGCAGCAACAGCAGTCGCAGCACCACAGCAAGAAGCAGGTCGCGCAGGGCAACCAGACCGAGGAGCTGCCAGTGTCGCTGGACACGATCAACGCCCCAGAGATCGAGCCGTTCGTGAACGAGCCACACAACTATGTGCCGACGGACGCTGGTGCGTACGTGCTTGGCGACTCCACTCCGTTCCTTCCGAGCGAGCACCTGGACATCCGTCCTCCAGCACACGTGTACACCTCTAACTTCGAGAAGATCCCGTACGTTCCAGGTGAGACCAAGCCGGAGTCGTTCGCCGTGACCGAGCCATTCGGTCTCCTCTCGGACGAAGGTGTCGCGGCGTTCCGTGACATCATCGAGCAGCACAAGAGCGACCCACGCATTGCTCAGAGTGATGAGCGAGTCGAGCTCATGCTCCGTGGCCTAGGCTTTGTGTCTCCGTTCGTGCACGGTCTGTCGAACTCGACGATCGTCTCGCAACTTGCCAGTGACCTGAGTGGCAAGCCTCTCACCACCCACACGATGACTGGAACTCACGGCCATATCAACGTTGGCGCTGCCACTGGTCGCGTTGTCGATCCATGGCACCTGGACTCGGTCGACTACGTCATGGTCGTGATGCTGACCGATCCGTCGACCTACGAGGGTGGTGCCCTTGAGGTAGTGAAGCGTCCAACGGCTGAAGAGGCTCGTGCGCTCGTGGAGCAGGGACCACTCGCTGACGAGGATGTTCTCCGCGTGCGCTTCAAGCGTGCCGGTGATGCCATCTTGCTACTTGGCACGACACATCTTCACCGTGTGAGTGCTGTGCTTCCTGGTGGAGCGCCACGCCTCTCGGCTGTGCTTCCGTTTATCACTCGCCAATTGCCATCGAAGGACCTCACTCGTTACGGCACGTTCAAGCGCAAGGACCGCTTCGCTGCGGTGGAGTATGGCCGCCACAAGGCTTGGCGTGCGCAGGGCTTCCTCGAGCACGTGAAGTCGCTATCTTTTGACAAGACGACAGCGAACGATGTGATCCGTGACCTGCTTCTCGCACGAAACGAGCTCGACCACGCCATCCGGGTGCTGGCAGGAGAGGAAGACGACGAGATGCCATTCTTTGACGAGGCATCCGGCAAGTTCATCAAGCGCAAGTAAGCGCGAGGATGTCAAGTGGTTATTTAGGCTGTATGAATGGGAAACGAAATGTGAATAATGTATGACTTTGATCTACGACAAAGCGCGACTGTCTTCTTCCTCCTTCTCTTCTGCTCACTTCTCCCTCTCTTCTTTGGTGACATCGGCGCCGTCTCCACCCTCGCCCACTCCCTGCCACTAGTCAGTGAAGCCCACGGTGGACTTCACGTAAACGGAACGAAGGAGTGTCGATAATGCATGCGGAGACGCATAGGGATGGTCAGTGATGGGCCAACTCCATCTCTACACACTCGAATGCTCGTCATACGCTATCCTCCTCGTGCTGCTGGTAAGCTAGACACTAGTAGATGAGTCTCGTCCGCCTGCTCTGTACACAAGAGATCGTGGCCAGCCGAGTAGCACAGCTAGACCAGAGCCCAGACATCAACAACTACGACCTGCCGGCTAAGAAGCCTCTAGCCAACGCGACCTGTGGGCACCTAGAAGACAATCATTTACGACTACAGTAAAACACGACATCATTGCCCAGACTACAGTGGCTAGTTGGTCGATGGATCTCATGGCGATTGAAACAGCGTCTGGATCGCGTACTTGGAGAACTTGTCGTCCGCTGGATGGATCTTGCTGTACATCGTGTTGATGGCTTCGTCTTCGTTGCTGGTCTCGCGTCCAGAGTCGTCGCTTCGATCTTGCACGAGCTGATTGCTCCACCGCTCGAGCAGCACGTCGAACTTGGCGAGCTGCTCGCACTTCTCCTGGCTCATCCAGACTGTTGTATCGATGGCTGCGTTAGAAGAGTCGCCTGGATCCACTTCCGAGTCAAGCCCGTTGCCAGGGTGGACGACCACGGGCGTTGTCGCCTGGTCGTACTTGGTTCGCGCTCGGACGCGCATGGCAGCGAGCTGGAGATGCTGGTTGTGCACACTGATTCCACTGAGAGCTGCTGTGGGCACGAACAATCCGTCCGTCGAAACCGACGTCACCACCACAGCAAAGATCCGCAAGGCGAGCTTGGACAGCTCCGGGCAATCCGTGCTGCAGCTCTTCCAGTACTGGACGACCTTGAACGACAGCTTGGCAAGCAGCTCTGCATCATCCTGCTCAACGCCGTTGGTGGGCGAGCCGTCGAGTTTGATCGCTCGGTGCACAGGTGTAGCGAAGGAGCTAACGGAAGCTGGTGAGCACCAGAACTTATCTCCTTCCGTGTACTCGAGCAACTCGTTCTGCAACGTCTGCGGCTTTGAACCGAAGAACGCCTCGTAGTAGTATCGTGCCCAGCAGCCCAAGCGCATGAGCGTGACACCAGATGAGTTATCGATGAAGGACCAACCAAAGGCTGGGTTTAACGCCACAGACAGGATCAGCAGTGGCTGCTCCCACTCGTCCCATCTCGATTCCAACCGTTCCAACAGCGGCGATCCGACCTCAGGGACGAGTTGGTGCTGCAGCACCGCAGCGATCGAGTGATTGATGAGTGGCACGTAGTGCAGTCGACCTTGGTGAAGCTTGATGATCGAGATCCATCGCGCGGTGTGGAATAGGATGCTGTCCAGATCCACGAGTGGGAGCCAAAACTGCGTGGTGTCGCGAATCGCAGCCAGGGTCTCCTCTGGAATTTTCGAAGTGAGAGAAGCCTCGTCGTCGTCGCTGATGAGAGCCTGTACACAGCACATTCTCCATCAGACTACTGCCTTCATATCATTCATCACCCTCGTATGCAGGGCACGTACCACCAAAGCTTCCTTGGTCGCAAGCAGGTTCGCTGTCAGGTTCCGCAGCGACTCCCAGTCGATCTCCCCCGATAGAGCAGACACAACGACTGCAGGGAGCCCAAGGTCACGCTGTGTTTCACGAAGCTTCGTCTCAAACAACGGAACAGAGTGGGCTAATGCGGCAATGCCGAATGCGATACGAATGACGTTGTGGAAGGCTGGTACGAGCTTGAAGACATCCGCGATGAACGCGTTCAGCTGGTGCGCCACGCACGGAAGCACCATCAAGTCGCGTCGAGACTTACGGATCACCCGTCTCGCGCGTGCATATCCTTCCGATGATTCCGCGACCATCGCGATCACATTGACGGAGCTGTTACCGAGATCTGTCAACTGGGATTGGAGCAGCTCGCTCATCGAACCACCGGCGTTCGTCCGCAGTTGGGTGATGTTACGCAAGTCCTTGCAGCTCCATACAAGCACCTCTCCCTGCGATGTCGTTAGCACGCTCCCGAGCATCCGCTCGGTCTCAACTTGGCGCCACGAGTCCAGCACCATCGTGCAGCCGAGCCGCTCTCTTTCGACGGCATTCCACACCAACGCCGCCTCTTTCTCTCCTGCAGACTTGAGAATACGACCAGCAAGGGCTTCACTCGCTGGCAATCGTACGTACGGCTGCAACGACTGCAGGAGCTGGATACTCGCACGCTGGTCGATCCAGGAAAACGTCCAGCCATTCGCCAGCGTCGCATTCAGCAGCAGCCGCTCCAGCGACTCCTGATCGGGCAGTGCAGCAGTGGCATTCGAACCACTGCGTGTAAGCTTGGTCAGCGCTGACGCTGCGCCGCTGGTGTTGACGCTGTCGAGCTTGAGCCGCTTCGCTGCCGAATCATTCTTTTTCGAATCATCGGTCTCGTTGGTTGAGCTGTTGGAACTGTTGGCGCCAACTACTCCATGGAGGTAGACCTTACGTTTGTTGGTTTTGTTGGCAGTTTGTTGGAACTCATCACCTTCGTCTTCGTCTTCCGTGAACACGATAGACTCACCGTTTCCACTCGCTTGGGCTGCGAGGAAGTAGCGGCAGCGTCGCAAATGGCTCTTGACCAGCTTCTTCGTGTTGCACAGCAGCGCATTCTGCAGTGCCCACTGCGGCGACTCGGCCTCACTGCAGTACTTGCACACCACGCGCTCGTTGCTTTTGTTGGCGCGCTGGCCCGTGAATAGGATACATTTCGTGTACCGATGGCGTTGTGGCGCCATTTGTTGGTGGTGTTCTGTTGGCGGTGGTCTGTTGTGGAGTTGGTTGGGGACCTTGTGGACTGTTCTGGAACGAACTGGTCGAACTGGACCCGCGCGTGAAGTAGCGGGAACAGTCCGGTAGTCCACAACAGCAATATCCAGAAAAATCCATAAAATCCAGATAGTTGCCGCATGTACTGATATAGCTACTGGACGTGTTGACTCACTTGGGTCACAATGGCCTCGAGGACTGCGCGAACCACGACCAGCTCTTCTGCACTGGCACCACTGCTGAGCACCTCCTGACCAGCTTGGCTTGATAGCTGTGCTACTGAGTCACTTGCATGGGGTGTGGCTTCGATGCTTGCATTGTGTGGAGCAGCCTCAGGAGACTCCGGTAGTGGAGGTTGGGCTGTGGGAAGAGACTCCACCGCAGCAGCAGCGATGACCTCAATTGACGCAGACTGAGGCTCTGCCTCTACTGTCGCATGTGGTGCTGCTTGCACCACTGCTTCAGACGCTGTAGTGGGTGGACTTAGGCACTCTGCGGGCTCTGGAGGCGCAGAGGTTAACTCATTTGGACGCTTGGTGGGGGATCTAGCGGCTTGGAGAGCGCACGATACGATCCAGTCGACTGTCTGCTGTGCTACTTCATGTACATCCACCTGCGTGGGACACTCAGAAGTATCACCTATAGGAGGGGTTTCGTTCATCGCTGATGTCTTCGCTGCTTGATTGATAGGGGCGGTCTCCACAGTTCGTTTCGTCGGAGTCTGACCTCGGCGTCGTCGTTGTACGGGCTGATGGAGCACTTTACTCGCAGCTGAGGCGACCGCAGCGTCCACAATCCTCTCCATTTCTTCTCTGATCCACCCAGCGACACTCGTGGCATTCGACTGTGCGGGTGGAATATCGATGGACGATGTCTCGTGGACCGACTTGACCTTCTGCACTGGTTCCAGCGATGGTGACAATGTGGAGGTGGTCACAGTCGGTGAGCCTACAGAAGCTGCTGTCGCAGTCTGGAGCACCAACTCAACTATAGCAGCGAGCATCTCCTTGGCAATCGTCTCCAATTGTGTCTCGTAGTCACGGCGTCTCGTACTTCGACCATCTTCCAGCACCATACAATGTCTCTCCTCCTCCAATAGCGCAGCATAGAACGCTTCCCGTCGCTTGGCTCTGCAATTTGCAGCCTCCACTTGACTATGCTGCATCCGCCACTTAGCAGAGCACTCGTCTTCAACGATCATTTGCCGTAGCTCCGACACCATTTCCAGCTCAGCATTTCTCCGTTCAGTCTCCCAAAGCTTTTGTTGTATCCTTGCGGCGTATTCGCGCTCCATTTGCTTTTGAACTCGAATTGTTCCTGCTAAACGACGCAGACACTGGACTCGAGTCTCTTTTCTCCTCCAAACCAGCGCGCGATAAGGC
>JAADVE010000628.1:0-15611 GCA_023334595.1 Pythium utonaiense
AAAAGGCTTGTATTCGGGTGACTCTCGTTGAAGTGGTACACGTGAGCTGTTGGCGTCCCGTGGGAATTTCCAAACAGGCGCCGCCGTGGAAACCACGGACGAGAAGCTCCGTCGCGTGCATTGCCTACGGTATCCGCAACGGATTCACTTTGCGATCTCCGCCTTTGCTTCGGCTAGCTGATGTTCACCGGTACGAGTGCCTGCGGCTGTGATTGGTCCCATGATGATGCGACGCCACTAGCGACTGACGACGTCATTCCTCTCCGTGTCTCTGGTGTCTTACAGCGCGTACCCGCTCGCTCGCTGCTCGTCTCGCCCGCCGCACTCCTGCAACCGCTACCGCTCGCTTTGCTTCGACCGCACACCGCTCGCACGTCTTCGCCAAGTCCACTCCTGTTGCGCCACTTGCCTCGCTTGTTGTCGCACTCTCAGCTGGATCAATCGCCTTCGCCGCTACCACCAGGAACATGTCGGACTCGCCTGCTGCTATCGCTGCTGAAGAGCACTTCAACGACCACTCGTACGACCGCTCGAAGCTCCTGGACGACCTCAAGGCCGCTCATGCTGGTATGAATGTTACTGTCTTTTCTCATGATTCTTTGGAGTCGCCCTGACGCCGTCATTTTACCTTGTAGCTAACCCAGAGGACGTGTCGGTGCAGTGGCGCCTGGCGCGCGCGGCGTACGACGTCTCCAACCTGAAGAAGACGTCTGCGGATGACAAGAAGGCTCTCATCTACTACGCGTACGAGATCATCCAGAAGGCGCTCGAGAAAGGCGACAGCATCGCTGATGTCCACCGCTGGTTTGGCATCATCCTGTCATCCGTGGGAGACTTTGAAGGCACCAAGGTGGCCATCTCCAACTCGTACAAGATCCGCGAGCACTGGGAGAAGGCTATCGCGCTCAACCCGACGTTTCCTACGACCTACAACCTGCTCGGCCGTTGGTGCATGACCATCTCGGACCTGTCGTGGCTCGAGCGCAAGGCCGCGTCCGTGCTCTTTGGCTCGCCACCAGAGTCCTCGTACGACGAGGCTCTCAAGTTCCTGCTCAAGTGTGATGAGCTGGACCCTGGAGCATGGAAGAAGAACTCGATGCTGATTGCTCAGGTGTACTACAAGAAGAAGGACTGGGCGGCGTCGAAGGAGTGGACCGAGAAGACGCTGGCCGCGCCAGTGAAGACCGAGGAGGACCAGGCCGTCCACGAGGAGGCCACGGCGCTGCTGAAGAAGTTCTAGACCACTGGTAGGTCGTGACCGGGGCCATTCGTATGAGTTCATTTCACAGCATACATACAAGTCACCATGATGCTGCAGATCTCCATGTAAAGTCTTCATGGAGAGCTCCGCCAATTGCCAGGAGCCACGCACGACTGCTCGCGCGAAAAATCGCCAGAAAACGACGTATAAAACCTCAGAATGATGTATAAAACCTTTATTGGAAATGGTTGGTTTCTCGAGGTTTTATTGCAGTTGAACACCCCACCCCAGCCCTTGTCCGCGGCAAACCGCCCGCCCGTGGAGCCCTACACCTCTCCAGCCGCGAGGCAATAGGGCGGCGAACAATAGGACAGTGAACGCAGCGAGCCCAGCCACCACGGGAAGCGGACGCCGGCGCCGATTAGAGGAGCGGAGAGGAGAATAACGAAGCGGAGAACCGACATCCGAGACCAAGCGCTGCGCGACCTCTTCACTGCGTGCGTCCACTGGGAGGAGATTTCGATCCCAGCGGAGGGGACGTAGAGGAGAACAAAGAACGCTCCGAGGTCAGTGCACGCGGATCAGTCGACGTCTCGGCAATCGCAGAGCAGAAAGACCCGGAGTCGATTCAGAGAAGAAGACAAGAGGAGAAACGAATCCCCAGCGGAGGGGAGAACGAAATCTTCGCCACCGGTGACCGTGGCGGAGCGGAGTGGTTCGGCTTTTTGACCAGATTCGTCGGCTCCACCATGGCGATTACGTCGGATGAGCTGAACTATCTGGTGTACAGATACCTGCAAGAGTCAGGTACGGAAGGCGACGCTGGGGGAGGAGAGAGGAGAGGAGAGGAGAGGAGGGGAGGAGAAGAGGAGAACCGATTGAGCTGACGCGTGGTCTGTTGTGTCGACAGGCTTCATGCACTCGGCGTTCACGTTCGCGTATGAGAGTCAGCTGGCCAAGACGAGCGTGATCAACACGGAGCTCCCCCCGGGCGCGCTGGTGTCGTTCATCCAGAAGGGGCTGCAGTACGTGGGCATCGAGGCGCACATCAATGAGGACGGCACGGAGCGCGAGTGCGAGGGCGAGTTCTCGCTGCTGAATCCGCATATCTGCCGCGTGGCCCAGTCGGCAAGCAGCAGCGCGCGCAGTAGCAGCGGCGCGGCGTCCTCCAAGAGCTCGAATAAACGCAAGCGCAAGGCCATGGACGGCACCGCGAGTGGCGACGCGGGCGACAGCGGCAAAGGTGCGTGTCCGTGTACTGATTTTTGTTACAGTGGCCCTCTCCCCGAGAGCGATCGAGTAGATGTACTGATTTAGTATCATATGCGATCTTCGCAGGACCGGACGCGAATGGCGTCGACAAGCCGGAAGTCAGCAGCGCAATCGTGCTGCTAAGTGGCCACGAGAAGGAAGTGTACGGATGCCAGTGGAACCCGCTGCGGAACATGCTCGTGTCGGGCTCGAGCGACTCGACGGCTCGGATCTGGGAGATTCCAGAGGAGCTGGTGGTGAGCCAGGCGCCAGCACCGCCGCCCAAGGTGCTGAACCACGGCTCGGGACCCCACAAGGACGTCACTACATTAGAGTGGAGCGTACGTGACCAACTATTACCATGGATGTGTTTTTGCAGAGGCTAGAGACTGATCTTGCATGTATTCAAACAGCACGACGGTTCGTTGTTGGCGTCTGGAACATACAACGGCAAGACGCGGGTCTGGTCGACGGAGGGTGAGCTGAAGCACGTGTTCCAGTACCACAATGGCCCTGTGTTCGCGACGCGGTGGAGCAAGTCGAGCAAGTACTTGCTTAGTGCGAGCTTTGACAAGACCGTATCGATCTGGGATTCCGCGACGCAGGACAAGCGACAGCAGCTCAAGCTGCACGAAGACCCGATCTTGGACGCATCGTGGAAGGATGACTCGACCTTTGCGACGTGTTCTGCCGACAAGCGGATTTGCGTGACGAGAGTGGATGACGCGGAGCCGTTCGTTGTACTGCGGGGCCACACAGACGCGATCAACTCAGTCAAGTGGGACCCGTCGGGCCGGCTACTGGCATCGTGCTCCGACGACTACACGGTAAAAGTGTGGGACCCGTCCCAGGTTGCGGCTCACCTAGAGAACGGCGCTCCGACGGATGAAGATGGCTCGGATCCAGCCGCAGATCTGAAAGAGTCGAAGAATTCTTCGAAGAACATGTTCCTGTACAGTCTGCAGGAACACAAGAAGGAGGTGTACACTTTCCGTTGGAGCCGCACGGGTCCCGGTTCCAGTATGCCGAACGGCCCGTTGAGCCTGGCGAGTGCGTCGTTTGACACAACCGTCAAACTCTGGGACGTCGAGACGGGATCATGCAGTAGAACGTTCGAGCACCAGTACGTGGACCGGCGCTTACAGATGGAAACGCAGTAGAGAGTGAGTGCTGACTCGTGTTTGTGTGTCGCACAGGAACCCGGTGTACGGCGTGGCATATAGCCCGAACGGCGACTTCTTGGCTAGTGGAACAATAGGGGGCATCATCAACGTCTGGTCACTGAAGGTACGACATCGATTCTGCTGACGGACCGGTGAAGAGCTCTCCCCTTACGAAATCTCCCTTCTCTTTCTCTATCTACAGGATGGCACATTGGTGAAGACGTATCAAGCGAATGGTGATATTTACGAAGTGAATTGGAACAAGGATGGCGATCTCATCTCGGCCTGCGCATCCAGTGGCGACGTCGCCATCATCAATTTCCGACTGTAATATTAAACCGCCGTTGCTGTAGTAGTTAGTCGTGGCTTCTAACAAACAAGGTGCTCTGACCATTCATGCCTCTGCTCCTCGTCTCCCGACTCACGCCTGCAACGAGATGGCTCGCGCAGACCTAGTCGTAGCTGACTTGCTGGCCACGACGACGCAGTAGTGGGCCTGCAGCATGTGGAACTCTTCGACTTCATCGAAGATCTCCAGCTTTTCGCGCCTGCATACCACAATCACAATCAGCAAGACAACATCGACAGCACTCGCCATGTTCAGCTCGTACGTACTGCGCTCGTTCTGTCGCATCCAAGTACTTGTAGTAGACGTCGTTCATGTCCAAGCACTCGACGTGCTCGAAGTGGTGCTCTCGGAATCGCTCAGTCTGCGCAGCAATGGTCGGGTAGTCACGAATGCTCAGCAAGTCACAGCCCCGAGCCTTGATGTTGGCCATCATGACGCGTCCAAACGCATCATCAGGCAGGATCTGCTCGTAGAGTACGTAGCTGACGTCTGTG
Organism: Pythium utonaiense; assembly: GCA_023334595.1. Lineage (NCBI taxonomy): Eukaryota > Oomycota > Peronosporomycetes > Pythiales > Pythiaceae > Pythium > Pythium utonaiense. The sequence continues at coordinate 4,459 of JAADVE010000628.1, forward strand.
AAGTAGTTCGCGGACCAGGAGATCCACTCGCGCGAGTACTGTGCGTCCATGTAAATGAGAACGCACTCTGACACGAACAACGTAGGCACGCTGTCATCCACGACGACGTCAGCTACAAGATCTAGATGCTCACAAATGCTTCGATCCGTACCTCGAATCCAAGCCAGCAGCCTCCAGCTTCTCGCGTGTGGACGCAATCTCCCGCAAATCGCCTGGAATGAGATGATATCCTGGGACGTTCAGCGCCGATCCTCCTGCGTCGTATTCCCAGTCAGTGTGAGGGCTCTACCACTACTAACGCATTTGATCAAATAGCATACCAGCAGACGCTGCTTTCTGCAGCTCAGCAGGAGAACTCAGTCCGAGCAGCTCCATCAGCGGTTTTCTTCGTCGAATGGTCATCACTTTCTGCAATGTCACGTCGGGAAAGTCCATCTCAAAGTACTCGCACTGAGCTGGCAGCGCGCCTCTGTTCTTCAAGCGGAAGTACATGGTGTCCAATCCAGCACCGAGAATCACGACCTGGGTCTTCTGCGCTGGGTCGGCTTCATGCGCTCGCAGGAATTTGGTGACCAGCGTCTCGATCGCAGCGACACGCGCGTAGTACCCGCGGTTGATCAGAGGCATGCGGCGCGACGGAGACTTCACGAAGAACTGCACGAACGCGTCCTCAAAGTAGCCCAGCGAGCTCGCCGATAGCTTGCATAGCGACGCATCGCCTGCCGTCGCCATCACCGCCACGTCGTGGCTCGAGTCCGCACGTGCCGACGCCATGTTGGTCGAAAGTGAGCTCTTGACAAGCAAGAGCTCCCAGAATGCCTTACGTGGGACCCTGTTATGATAATTAGATTCTTCAATCACCCACATCTGGTACAGAGGGCTGATTTTGAACCGTATAGAGGGAAAAATACACAATGATACCTTGATCTGGTACGGAAATGACGAGATGGCTACAGTTGGTCGTAGATACTCGCGGGGGTGTCCATGGTCGCGCTGTCCCCTTCAAGCAGGATCGCTCGCAGCTCCGGATCCATCTGGTCGATGTAGTCCTTGGTCTGGACGACCTTGTACATGCGGCGGATAGCATTCATCATGCGCTTGGTCATGGGGATGTGCGGCAGAATGTGGCGGCCGTGGAGCATCTCGGCCTGGCCGTCATCGATCTGCCGCTTGCCCTGCGCGATCTTGTGCTCTGCCTGCTCGATCATCTCCTTGAGATCGGTGACTTTGCGTACACCGAGCGTGGCGATATTGAGCTGCTTGTCTTCATCCCGGAAGCTGTCGACTTCCGCGAGCATGCGCATGCCTTCCTCGACAGCTTTTTCACCAGCCGCACGCTTGTTCATACCGTCTTGGAGGATCCGTTTTCCTTCCTCCTCTCGCTCCGAGTTGTGGACAAGCCCATGGGTGAGCGAGTTGAAGTACCAACGCATGAGTCCCATGACTATGCGGGTCTTCGTGAATGCCCAAGGAAGTTGCTGCGCGAGACGATGCACTCGCAACGCAAAGCGATGCGCTCGCTTCATCGCCAGCAGCACGTCACACATCCGCACTTGCAAGAAGTAGGCAAACTGACGATCGCACAGCGACATATCCTCTCGTTGATTCTGCATCGCCGCCTGGTGGACACCATCTGACCCGCCGGACGGAGGCATTGAAAGCGTTGTGTCACCGCCGGAAGTCTGGAGATCGCCTCCTGCCATTTTATTCGGAGACTGCAGCCACATTCCCTCGAAGATATTACGCAGAGTTGTGTGTCGAAAGACGCATCCAAGTGCATGGATCGATGTCGGGTCTGCATAGCCATGGATTCCCACGATCTCCTCCCGCTTGCCGTGGCCTGAGCCCCAGTCACTTCGCAGTTCAAACTTGGTGCCTTTCTCGATGTGGCCGAACCATTTCGAGAGCCGTCCGGTACTTGTGCCAAAACGGAGACCGTAGATCGTCTGCGATGCGAAGCCTTCGATAGAGACGAGCTTCTCCCCGCGCGTCAGTGTGAAAACCTCACGGTTACCGAATGGATTGCCGTGGAGCTGGCCTTCGACGGTGACCGATGCGTTGGTTTTGAGCACGAGTGACACTGCGTCCACCTTCTTTCCGCATAGCACCACGATCTCACTGATACTTCCATAGGGTGGTGCCTTCTCATATGCGAAACTTCGTCCGACAGGAGCACCAAACACGGGAGATGTCCGCTCTGCATAGTGATGCAAACGTCGTTCGTTGTAAGCGACGAACATGAGCCGACTCTCCAGGAACAACCGGTGGCGGATTTCCTGCTCATGAATCTGGAAGAGCTGCTTCAGGGTCGGAGCACCAGTGGCAGCTTGCTGCAGTTGATACTGCGTGATCCGGAGTTGCTTCCTCAACTTCTGTGTGGGCAGGCGAGCCCGCAGAGCGATGATCTTACAGTGCAACGCGTCAAGATCCGAGACACACTGTCGCCAAAGGAACGGCACGGACTGACGCCTGGCCTCCAGTGTGTACTTGGTCTTGAGGTACGTCTTGAGCGTCTGGAAGACTGAGTGTATCTGCCACAACTCGTGTTTGCGCTGGAACAGGCCAATGATCTGGTTGTATGCTTTACTCAACTGCGTGTGCTGGGTCCACCGAAGAAACACGCCGTGGAACGAGTTTGCAGGCGAGTATTTCGTGAGCGCGACTCGTGAAGCGGAGGCCAGTCCCGTGAGAAGGCCGTGGCGATCCAGGTAATGATCGTATTTCCACATGAGCTTCTGGCGTTGCTGCAGTTGCCCTGAGACACCAGGACTTTCGTTCTTCCATTTCCACACCGCATGCCGCAGCAACGTCCGGAAGACGTGAAACTTGACGCGAAGCTGGTAGAAACGGTCGATATTGCGATCCCAGAACTGGAACTTCCGGCAAATACGGATCCAGTTGCGCATTTGAGCGCGGTGGCAAAGTGTGGTCGTGTAGCGATCCATCATCACCACACGTAGGCCTCTGAAGCTGGATTTTAGCTGCTGAATACGCTTCTGAGCGATCAAAGAGTCGAATATACGGTCCATGACGTCGTGTAAACGATGGCCTCGCGTCCTCAGGATTTGCTGAGCTTGCTGCATCAGCAAAGCCCTCACTTTGAGCGTGGCGCCCGCTTCCTTCCTCAAGAAAATGTCTTCCTGTCGCTTATTCTCTCGCAGTTGCATCTCCAGCTCTTGCAGTCGCTCCATACGTTTGATGTTTTCCTCTGCGATGATCAGCAGATCACGCTTCAGCTTTTCGGCTTCGATAGGAAGCGCTGCAAGTCCCTGCTGTCGCCACTCGGTGTCGTTTTTCCAATCCAATTGAATCGCATCGACGCGTTGCTCGAGTACAGTCGGAGTAACATCGTCTTCGTTGCCCTCACATCGTCTGTTCTCCTTGTCCAGACCAACTGACGAGCTATTTTGCTTGACCAGGGGATGCTTGTACACGGAGACAGCCAGCCACATGCGAAAACGCCGGTGAAGAATGCGAAAGGCCCCCAGATCGGTCGCCATTCGGTTCTTCTTGCGGTGGGAGATGTACGCTTTGAACTGCTGGAACATCCTCCGACCCATTCGTCGAAATACGATGATGTTTGCCGTCATCGCACACCGATCTCGCTCTCGATACCGCAGGTACAAGTGCAGACACAGATCATACAGTTTGGTCTTGCGCTTGATCTTGGGAGCCAGGTCTGTCTCCATTATCCTCGACAGTGTGCGCACTTCCGCTGTACTCTCCACTGGCTCATCTTCCTCTGCCTCTTTATCATCTTCGCCCACGAATACATCAACCTCTTCATCGACCGATCCCGAGCCAGCATTCCCTGCCGGTGGATACATCGAAGCACTTCGGTTTGCAGAGAGACCTTGAGACGGGCTCGCAGACGGCTGAGGGGCGTACCAGGATACTCCACGTGCTGGTGTTTGCTGAGGTTGTAGACGACTTGGTGAGTAAGTACTCTTGGAAGCAGCTCCACCGAGGCCTTTGGGACCATTTGTCGTCGTTGCGGTTCGTTGTTTGGAGGCTCCAACGGGTGGAAACTGAGCATGGAAACACTTGTCCTGCCGTGCAGCCATATCTTGCTTGAGGATCGTGTAGTATCGCCACAGCACGAACGTCACTTTCACCATATACCCTTTGTGAAGACGCTGCAGTACGTGGCCTTGGCTTTTCCACAGACGATGGATTTGGATTCCCACGCGAAGTCGCGTGAGCCAGGTGCCCCAGCAGATTCGCATCACTTGACGTGCTTTCTTCCTTCGGAGTCGCTGGATCTGCTTCCTGTACCAGCATTTCTGGCGATATCGGGCCTTCCAGGCTCGGAAGTTACGCAGTTGGATATACGTGAGCACTAAGTTCCTCAGAAACACGCTTTTTCCTCGCGCGATGATCATACGCTGCAAGTGTCGCTTCCACACGTAGAACGGCCAGAAGCACGTCCTGTAAAACGCGTAGTAGCGATGCAACTGTCGCGTCCAGAACGCCCATGCCACGAACTTACGAAGCACGTACTTGCGCAGCACGTCGGCGTGCTTTGTGAAGCGTTTCCACTCAAAGAAGATCGCCTTCTTGAGACGAAACTGGAAGATGAGCTGGCGTTCCGGCCACAGATCTGCTTCTCGGCGCTTCCACAGGGCCTTGACGCTTGCTTTGATGCGATCCGCAGCCAGATCATGAAACAAATAGGCAGCCACCGGCACCTCAATGCTCTCAAAGTGGCCATTTCGCGAGTATTTCTGAAGCAAAGCAGACCGGATCTGGGGCACAGAGAGTTTGTCTGGCACATCAGACGTGCTAACAAGATTTGCTGGAGCTGATGAGTTTGAGGAGGAGATCGCTGACGAAGCAGCAGCTTGGATGGCAGCACCAACCTGGGAGAGTCTGCGGCGAGCTGGCTTGCTGAATATGATGCGTAGGAACTGGGCTCTCATGGCAAGTCGCTGCGTCTCGTCCTCCCACGGAATCGCGAGCGGATCACAGTGGAAGCTGTCTAGCAGCTCCACCATCTGCCTGGCCGACTCATCCAGACGTTTCTTCACTTTGGCCTCCAGTGCAGCCAGCTCTCGCTCGTACACTTCCTTTTCCTGCTTGAGTCGTACCTTTTCACGGTCGAACTCGCGTTTCCAGCGTGTCGTCTCTTGCGTGTCTTTCGGGTGGAAGATCTTGCGGAAGACTTCGTACGACAGCTTCGCTGCTGCCGCTGGCCGAGGGTTAGAGCTTGCAACGGGGGCTCCTACAGCTTCTTCCGCGGCAACCTTCGCTGCTTCTGCTGCTGCCGCTTGAGCCTCGGCTTGGCGCTTCGCAGTTTGTTGGTTCTCAATATGCGAGTGCAGAATACCCTGGACTTTAGCGGCATCCACAGCACTGAGCTTGACGTCCGAATTTTGGAGAAACTTGACGATCTGATTCACCGTGAGGTCTCCGCTGCCTGCTAATGCGATCTCGATCGTCTCCCATGAGCGAAAAAGCCGCTTTTGTAGTTGCTTCTCTACGAAAATGTGCAGGTCTTTGAGGCGCTGGCGACGTTTGAGACCTGGGGCCTGGATTTCGCGTCGGTTTATTCCTGCGAGCACTGCACTCACATCATCCTGTTCCTGTGCTTCCTCTTCTCCATATTCATCTTCGCCGTCACCATCATCCAGCTCATCTTCAGGCATCACGGCGGGATCACCTGTGACCTCCATGGTGTTGGTTCGCATCAGACGGACTGATTTTTGTCGCTCTGGACCAGTGGTCGACACTGGTACCGCCGTGAGGAAGACGCTGCTGGTACTCTCAGTCGCTGTGTCTGCCTCCATTGCAGATTCCGTTAGTTCTTGAGCTTGATTGTCCGCGCTGTCTCGCCCCCTTTCTCCTGCGCTCTGCTGCAACTGGTTCATGATCGCTTCAACCGTCTCGTCAACAGATGCAATCGTTTCCTGTTGGGGCTCTTCTCCCCACGAATTACTGTCCCCAATCCGCCACAGCCCGTACTTGTTCAGGTCTGTCCAGATCTTGTCACGCAGCCGCGAGCGCTGGTGCTTTAGTGTATCAAGCACGACTGGCGAGCCTCCATGATTTGTTTTACGTGGCCGAAGCACGAGTTTGTTGGATTCCTTTCGCCACTTTCCTTGCTTGTGTTGGGCTGCGTACTGCTGCATTGCTGCGTGCTTGTCGCGCTCCTCTTCCTCCCTCCGCAGCTCCTTTTGGGGCGACAGACGTGAAACCTTTGGTACTACGAAGCCTCCAGAGCTCGCAAGCACTGACGCTCTGCCTTCATCTAGTTGCTGGTCGACAGATCCACCCACTGTCTCCATGTACTTGCGTTGGATCCGACCAAGCACCGGATCGGGATCAGGCACGAGCAGTGGCAAGTCGAACCAGTCGGGCACGGAGACCCCTGGCCGCGGCGCCGACCTGCCTTTCTTCTTGGGCGATCCATTCTGCGAGAGACGGCTCTCCATGGCCGCATGCACCTATGAATCACGTCGACGTTGCTGGATCTTCCGCAGCTCCATCCACAAACCCACGATCTGGTCAATCACGTCCGCGTCTTTTCGTGTCCTCACCAGAGACCATGGATGGATACACAGCGGCTCTACCACTCCTGAATCCGATTGAGATCATTTCATCGTTTTCCACGGGGTATCGTCGTTGCCCCTCCTACCTCGTTCCCCGCAAGATCCTTCAGTATACAAAAAGCAAGTACACCGACGGGGGGTCATGTCCCTAATTTAGTATCCACGCAGGTTTGGTCGGGCTGCCGCCCTCCCTCTGGGCCACCAATCACGCCTGTGATACTGGAGACCGTAGCTGCCGCCTTGAGAGCTGTTCGCCTGGAAGAGGTATTAGCATCGCCCCCGCCGTCACGTCCGTCCCCCACGCCGTCACGCCTTTCACCATGAGCGACAAGCACCGCGACGACAAGCCGGCCGACTTCTTGCTGCCAGAGTCGGTCAAGAGCTGGTTCACGCTGCTGTACACGCACCTCATCTCGGGCAATGTCTCGGAGATGGCTCGCCTGTACGACCGCGAGTTCCACACGTTGACCACCAACTACTTTAAGCAGAGCTCGTGGCCCGAGCCGGCGGCCATCGCGCCGCTCGTGGACGAGGACCCGACGTTCCTCGTCCTCTACAAGCAGCTCTACTTCCGCCACATGTTCTCCAAGCTCCAGCCGAGCTTCGAGTGCAAGGTCGCGTCCTGGCAGAACTACTGCGAGATCTTCGACGGCATCCTGGACAAGAGCCTCGAGATCGACGCGCTGCCGTCGCAGTGGGCGTTTGACCTCGTTGGTGAGTTCCTGTACCAGTACCAGTCGTTCTCGCAGTACCGCGCCAAGGTCTCGACCAAGTCGGAGGCCGAGATCGCCCAGTACCAGGCCAACGCCGGCATTTGGGACACCACCAAGGTGCTCAACTACCTGCACGCGCTCGTGCGCGCGTCCAACATCCGCGCTGTGCTCAAGGACGAGTCGGCCACGAGCGAGTCGGAGTTTTTGAAGGAGCTGGGCTACTTTGCGCTCATCTGTCTCTCGCGTGCTCACGTGCTGTACGGCGACCACTACACGTCGCTCAAGCTGCTGGAGGGCATCGACTTCAGCAACAAGCACGCCCACGGCGCGCGCGACCACAGCAAGAAGACGGCCCACCAGATCTACGAGAAGGCGCCGCTGTGCCACATCTCGGTGTTCTACCACCTGGGTGTCTCCCAGCTCATGGTCGAGGACTTTGCCGCGGCCATCCGCTCGTTCTCGACGATCATCCTGCAGGTCCACCGCAGCCGCAACTACTACGCGCGCTTCGCGGACTACGACCAGCTCAACAAGCACACGGAGAAGGCGCTTGCGCTGCTGGCCATCGCGCTGTACCTGTGCCCCGGCCAGCGCGTGAACGAACAGATCCACTCGCTCATCCGTGAAAAGTACAGCGAGAAGCAGGCCAAGCTCCAGAAGGGCGAGCTCGATGTGCTGAACGACTGGTTCTCGTTCGCGACGCCAAAGTTCATCCTGCCGAACGTGATCGTGACGGGCGAGAAGACCAGCACGAGCCGTGCGGCCGAGGCCTCGCAGCTCCAGCTCAAGGTGTTCGTGGCCATCGTGGAGCGACAGCAGCACGTGCCGTCGCTGCGCTCGTACGTCAAGCTCTACCGCTCCATCGACCTGGCCAAGCTGGCCCGCTTCCGTGGCGTCGACAGCCTGGACGCTGTGCGTGGTGAGCTCATCGCGTACAAGCTGCACGGTGCCGAGCTCAAGTCGGACGTGCACTTCTACTTGGCGGACGACGTCGTGCTCGTGGACGACGAGGTCAACAACCAGCGCACGGGCGAGTTCTTCCTCAACCACATCCACCGATTCGCTCGCGTCGTCGACGAGTGCGCCGTGGAGTAAGCCACCAGCCACCCAGTGGACTGGCCCGGCAAGCTGAATAGGTAGACTGCGGACGCGGCATTTCACTTGCCTGTACAGTACAGTCAGTAGTGAGTGGCGTGTTCGGATAGAAAGGCAGCGGAGACCACCTCAGCTCCTGTAGTCGTGTTTGTGTCGACGACGGGAGAAGCGGCGTCCGCGTTTTTCCATTTACGCTCTCGTTTTGCATTGTATTTCATCACTAAATCCCAATCGTTCTCGCCTCCATTGCGTCTTCCTCTTCACACGGCTAGAACCCTTATAACCGTTCATCATTGACTGTGTCACGGTATCACTGTCGCCTGGGCCTGGGTCGGCTCTGGCAGACTACCCTGCTGTTGCCGCTGCTGTTGCAGCATTTGCATCTGCATCTTTTTCTGGGCGACCACAAGCTTTACGAGCTTGTCGCGAGTGCCCAGCAGCGTCTGCAGTGTGTACTTGGCCATGCGCTTCTTCAGCTGCTCGCTCATGGTGGGACTGGAAGGGAGTGAACGTGGCGTGACCATACCGGGTTTCTGGAGCTCCCAGGTCGACGGGCTCGGGTCGAAGACGACGACCACCGAGAACGCGTTGGTCGAGATCTCGTGGTGCATGAGCAGCCGCATGTACTTGAGCACTCGCTCAGGGATCACCGATCGTCCCTCGGCGTACGATATCACGTACACACCAGAGCCGTCAACGTTCTCCAGTGCAGGCACTGGCGGCTGCGGCCCAGAGACGTCTACGAAAGACTGGCGAGAGCGAGGCTGAGACTTAGGCGCAGCGGCATACGGCGTCGTGATAGGCGTCTGCGATCCGCCGCCCCAGACCCCAATTCGCTGCAGCGTTCTCTTGAGGATCGTGTCGACATCGCCGACCTTGTCGATACTGTCAAAGACCAATGTAGTTGCTGACGCCGGCAGCACAAGCGGGATGGACTCGAGCACGCGGGCTCGCACCTTGGACGCGGTCTCGACCGAGTACGACAGCACAGACTGGGAGGAGCTGGAGACTGTTCCGCGAGCGGGACAGTCACCGGACCGATGCAGACCAGTGACGCGACACACGCGACAGATATGCTCCTCGGACTTGTGCGTCACGTCCTTTGCACAGAACGAGCAGAACGACAGTGACGCCATGTTGCCTGAGCGTGGCGTATGACGGCCTCGCGAAGGCGGTCGCGCTGGGATGTCTGGGGACGCACTGGGAATCGATGTCGGTGTATGCATGGGACAGTTCTTGCTACGGTGCTCGCCCAGTTTGAGGCAAATTCGGCACCGGTGCTCCTCCGTGCTGTGGCCTCGCAGAGTGCCACACAGATCACAGTGCTTGCGCTCCAACGGTGGCTCGGCAGGCGACCCACGCCATCGGTAACCTTCGCCCGAGCTCTTCTTCGAACAATTGCGGCTGCGGTGAGAGCCCTTGACACCGCATATCCGGCACCGGTGGTTGTCGGTACTATGGAATCCCCACGTCGAGCAGAACGAGCAGAAGCTCTTGTCCGAGGCGTCCGGCGTGAGTCGCGACGTAGTATCCTGATCTTCGTTATCTTCTGATGCAGCAGCCGCAACTTTAGCTGATGATGGTGGTAGCGGTGTGGGTGTCTGCTGGCCTCCGTATTTTCGTCGGCTACGTGGCGTGGCTGCACCACTTGTGGGTGCTACAGGTTGCGTACAGTACTGGCTTCGGTGTTGGCCTAGTGCGCCACAGATGCGGCACTTGTGCTGTGTCGTATTGTGGCTTCGGTAGTCGAGACAGAAGCCGCAGAACTCGGTCTTGCGTGACGTCGAGAAGCCTCGTCCTCCGCTGCTGTTGCCGCTGGCGTGCTGTTGGCTCATGGGCGTCGCACGGCGCCTCACATTCGTCAGGATCCTCTTGACCATTCCGCCCGTTGTCGAGTCCAGTACGTCTACGAGCTCCAGTACGCGGTAAGTGCCATATTGGTTCAGCCCGCCAGCTCCAGCAGCTCCGCTGACGATCATCGCTACGCTGTCGCTGACACCGACGCTGCTCTTTCGACGCTGGTCTTCCTGGTCGACTGTCGCGAGGATCTCGTCCGTGATCGCGTCATTCGCTGCCGATGCGATCTGGTCCTGCGTCGCCTTGGACAGCACGAGTTCGTTCACGTCGCTCACGCCTAGCAAACGCATCACGAGCGCACGCCTCGCATCGCCCGTGTGGTTCTTCAGCGACAAAAGCTGGAACCAGTGCTGCACGCGGCTGTCTCCACTGCGAGCAGCCCCGCTGTGCGGAGGCGATGCCGTGCGCTTGGCTGTGGAGTCATCGCTGAGGTCGTCGTCCGTACTGTTGACGGAAGACGCTGGACCGAACAGCCTCGGGGTGGACACACTACTACTGACATCGTCAGCACTTTCGGAACGACGCGAACGACGCCTGGAGCTACGGCGTCCCGAGCGCCGTCTCGGTAGCTGATCGTCCTTGATCGTACCGTCCTTGAGCTCGTCGATCACACCGTGGGCTTCGCCTACGAACGTGTCGAAGCTGATCATCGCTGCGTGTTCGTCTCTTCACGAGCGGAGACCTTGTCGAGTAGAAAGCTCCTCGAGATGTCCAGCACACGTCCAGACTGCTGAAAACACGGAGATTGCGCCAGTGGGTGCTGGTTGCGCGAGAAGCCACCCGAATGCCGAGCTGTACGCGCGTGGAGCTCGCCGCTACGTGGGACTCGAGGCCGGAGCTCTGTGTCCCCCTCGTCACACTACTGTACTAGTCACGGCTGACTTGCTTGATGTGGAACTGCTGGCTGGTTTGATGTGATTGGCTGAAACAACTGTCCAGA
>JAADVE010000629.1:0-15598 GCA_023334595.1 Pythium utonaiense
AACGATGGTGAAGCTGCTGCTGTGCGGCCAAGTGGACGGCCAGTGGTCGCTCGTGTGGGAGCGCGCGCGGAAGCTGAATGCCTCCGCGAAGGGCGCGGCCTTCGACGCGCTGATCTGTGTGGGACGCGTGCTGCCCTTTCCGTCCGACTACATCAGCGGCAAAGCCCAGGTGCCCGTGCCCACCTACATCCTCCCTGCATTCGAGGACTTGGACAAGCACGAAAGCGACCCAGAGCAGGCCCCGATCGTCCAGAAGATCCGAGAGGCGGGTGCGCTGGACGGTGCTGCGTCTGTCGAGGTGCTGCCCAACTGCTTTCTGCTGGCCAAGCGTGGAGTCGCCTCTGTCGCTGGACTTCAGGTCGCCTTTCTCGCTGGTGTCGAAGGTTCCGTGGCAACTGCTTCGACCAGTGGCTCCCTCGTCTTTTCGAATGAAGATGTGAATGCACTGCAGACGGAGCTGGAGAAGAGCAGTGCGACCATCGACTTCTTCTTCAGTGCACAGTATCCGACAAAGTACGTGGCATCGCGTCACCTCCAATGGTTGCGCTTATCTGACCATGATGCTACTGTTCGTTTGTAGCTTCCAGCATCTCGTAGCTGACCAACAAGTGCCTGAGGAGCTGAAGACTACCGCAACGAGCAGCTCACTCACTAAGGTTCTGAAGCAATTGGCGCCGCGGTATCACATCACCAGCGCTGCGCGTGAGAGCGACAACGGTGTGTTCTACCAGCGGCTACCATACGTGACGGAGTGCACGAAGACAGGACGCAAACAACTCACGCGACTTATCGGCCTATGTGGCGTGAGTGGCTCTAAGGACAAGACCAAGAAGTATCTCCACGCGCTGCAGGTCGTCCCAAGCGCGGAGCAGAGCAATGAGCCGGTGGACATCCCAGCAGGCACGACCCAGAACCCATACATCCAGGCCGAAGCTCAGCAGCAGCGACGCGTACACAACGACGAACCACACGCCAAGCGCCAGCGAGTGGACGGCAAGCCAGGTGGCCTCAGCGCTGATCAGATCGCGGCATTAACCGCTCAGTCCAACAGTGGTGGCCAGTTCTTCTACGATCAGAAGATTGCTGCGCGAGGACAACATCCAGGGGCACTCCGTCCACAGGACCAGCGTCGCGGCCAGAACCGACCACCACCGGTCCCGGAACGCACCGAGTGCTGGTTCTGCCTCGCGACGCCCAGTGTAGAGCGTCACTTGATCGTGAGCATCGGCCAGGAGGCGTACCTGGCGATGCCCAAGGGAGCCATCAACGAAGACCACGTGCTCATCGTACCTATCGCGCACGAGGCATCCACCACCAAGCTTGGGGAAGGCACTTTGAAGGAGATCGAGCGCTTCAAGAGTGCTCTGCGCAAGTACTTTGACGCGCAGGACAAGCACATGATCGTCTTCGACCGCAACATCCTCACAGTCGGCGCCACGCACTGCCACTTGCAGGTGCTCGGAGTCCCCAAGGCTAAGTCGGGCAATGCGAAGCAAGTGTTTCTGGACGAAGGCGAGAAGTACAACGTCAAGTTCGAGGAGCTCAACGCCAACGACGACGTGCGGGAGCTGACGGCGGGCAAGCCGTACTTCTACGCGGAGCTTCCAGACGCCGACGGCCGCACTGTGCGGCTACTCAACTTCGTGGAGGCAAAGCAGTACATGCAGTTCGGTCGTCATGCCGCCGCATGTGTGCTGGGTGTGCCGCGTCGAGCCAACTGGAAGTTCTGCGTCGTGCCCAAGCACGAGGAAGAAGCCATGACCGCGCAGTTCAAGAAGCAGTGGAAGCCGTTCGACTTCACCGCTGAGTACGACGACGAGTAACAAAGCGTGTGTAGGTGGGATATCATACTGAGAATTACTAGTATAGAAGACGAGTTTTGCGATGGAGCGACACGCCGTTGTGCGGCACTAAATAGATAGAGGGGAGACGACAGGAAAGGCCTTCACTTGGACGTGCCGAAGACCACGGACCAAATGTCCTCGGTCGCTGCCCGTGGCGCGTGCACGCCACCGGTCGCGACGCGAGGATCGTTGAGCGCGATGGGCGACTCTTCCTGGGCCTCGAGCAGCATCTTCTCGTAGTCCATACCGTAGATCTCGCACCAAGCCAGCTCACCACGAGACGCCGAGGGCATCTCCGTGGCTGTGGCCACCGTGGCCGAGGCCATGGGCGCCGTCTTGGCGGGCGTTGCCTTGGCAGCCGCCGTGGAGAGCGAGCGGGCCTGGAGGCGGCTGGAGCGGACTACGGAGGCGAGCATGGCGAGTGGATCGGATTGGAAGTTGGCGGAGGCAGTGGCGTGGTGGTGGTGCCTGGGCAAGTTGCAGAGTGAGCGGGGATAGGCAGGGGCTTCTTCAGCGGAGCTGGTGGTCGAACAGTGCGTTGGCGTGACGACGCCGCGTCCCGTGGGGCTCGTGTCTTTTCCTCGCCGTGTTGCAGTTTGCATGTAGCCAATCAGCGACGAGCGTTCACGGCCCATGTTGACGTCGCCGCTGTCACAGGACCAGAAACACCCGCTTAAGTGCGAACGTGCCCACTCAGATGGCTACATCGGTCGACTCGACAGACGAGTTCAAGACCCGCAGAAACGCAGAGCGACAGAAGAAAAGCACACACCACTGCCGCCATGTTGAAGATGAGACGGCGGAACGAAGGGCGGTATCTTCACGCAACAGCAAGCGCCTTCGAACGCATCGAAACGCCACGCCACCACTGGTGCTGGCTGGAGTGTGAGGGGATACGAAGAGCGCTGTGATGGAGGGGACGGATCCACACTCCACGGGACTGGACTGAACGCCAAGTCACCTTGAAGCGCAACACAGGACGCAAATGTCTCGTCCACCAAGAGGTTCACCAAGAGGGATTGGCTCGATGGGTCCATGCGAGGAGTGCGCGGCTAGATACATCGGCTACTTTGACAGTCCAGTCCAGAGCGAGTTGCGTCGGCCCTCCGCCAAGCGTGACCTTCCTCAACGCACGTGTCATCCACGCAACACAGATACGTCGTGTCTCCGGCAAACACGCTGGGCGCTTGCTGCGAGGTGCTCACAATACGGTACCGGTACCAGTAGTATGCGTCTCTTGATGATACCACGGTTGGCGCAGTGTCACTAACCACTAGTCACTAAACTGAACTCATTAAGTACGCACGGTGGTGACGTTACGTTCGCTTTGCTTGGTGGAAGCGATTCCCCGAGCGAGAAGCTCCATCACATCCGCCGAGCACGAAGCGGAGAGGCCGCGCGTTGCTGCTCCCTGAGGCACTTTCCCCCCACGCACCCAAGACAGGCCACGATGATGAAGAAGTCGACTGTGAAGAACCGCGCGCCGGCGCCCATCCAGATCACGGCGGAGCAGATCCTGCTGGAGGCGCAGGAGCGGAAGGAGGACACGCTCAAGCCCACGCGCCGCCGCATCGCGGACGCCGAGGAGCTCAATGACTACCGCATGGGCAAGCGCAAGGGCTTCGAGGACGAGCTGCGGCACCAGCGCCACCACATCGGCACGTGGATGAAGTACGCCACGTGGGAGGAGAGCCAGCACGAGTTCAAGCGCGCGCGCTCCATCTTCGAGCGCGCCATCGACGTGGACTACAAGACGCCCACCGTGTGGCTCAAGTACGCCGAGATGGAAATGCGCCACAAGTTCGTCAACCACGCGCGCAACGTCTGGGACCGCGCGGTGACGCTGCTGCCGCGCGTGGCGCAGTTCTGGTACAAGTACGCGTTCATGGAGGAGATGGTGGGCAACCTCAACGGTGCGCGGCGCGTCTTCGAGCGCTGGATGGAGTGGCAGCCGGACGACCAGGCGTGGTACTCGTACATCAAGCTGGAGCTGCGCGCTGGTGAGGTCCAACGCGCGAGAGAGCTCTACGAGCGGTACGTGGCCACGCATCCGGCAGAGAAGTCGTACCTCAAGTTCGCCAAGTGGGAGGAGAAGGACCAGCACCAGCTCGTGCTTGCGCGCCAGATCTACGAGCGTGCGATGGCTGAGTTGCGTGACGACGAGAAGAGCGAGTTGCTGTACATCGCGTTCGCGTCCTTTGAAGAGCGCTGTCGTGAGATGGAGCGGGCTCGAGCGATCTACCAGTACGCACTCGACAGACTACCAAAGGAAGAGGCCCCGCAGCTGTATAACGCATTCATCACATTCGAGAAAAAGCACGGCGACAAAAAACGCATCGAAGACGTAGTGATCGCAAAGCGTCGTGTCGTGTACGAGCAGCAAGTGGCGGCTAACGCGCTGGACTACGACTCGTGGCTCGAGTATATCAAGCTGGAAGAGAACGAGGCCGTGGCGACGCAACAGTTCGGATTGGTGCGCGAAGTGTACGAACGAGCGGTCGCAAACGTGCCGCCTATCGAAGAAAAGGCGTACTGGCGTCGCTACATTTACCTGTGGATCAAGTACGCGCTGTTCGAAGAGCTTATCGTGGCGGACGAATCTCCTGACCGCGTACGCAACGTGTACAAGACGTGTCTCTCCCTCATCCCACACAAGAAATTTACCTTCGCCAAGATCTGGGTGCTGCTGGCGAAGTTCCACATCCGCCAGCGTGACGTACAAGCTGCTCGGCTGACGCTGGGTGAGAGCATCGGTAAGTGCCCGAAGAAGAAGCTGTTCCGCAGCTACATTGAGCTCGAGCTCATGATGGGAGAGATCGACCGGTGCCGGAAGATCTACGCGCAGTACTTGGTGTTTGACGCGGAGAACTGTGAGACGTGGCAGAAGTACGCGCAGCTCGAACGCCAAGTGGGCGAAGTGGAGCGTGCTCGAGCGATCTACGAGCTGGCCGTGAAGCAGCCTGTACTCGACATGCCAGAGATGATCTGGAAGGCCTACATTGATTTTGAGATCGAGAACGGCGAGCTGGAGAACACGCGGTTGTTGTACGAGCGACTGCTGGAGCGTACCAAGCACGTCAAGGTGTGGATCAGCTTCGCTCAGTTTGAAGCCAAGCACGACCAGGAGACTGCCCGCGAGGTATTCGAGCGTGCTCTGCGGTACCTGAAGGAGCAGGCCGCCGAAGAGAAGAAGCAGGAACGCGTGCTGTGTCTGGAGACGTGGCTGGCTATGGAGGAAGAGTGGAAGAACGACTCGCAGGTGAATAAGCTCAAGGATATGATGCCACGCAAGGTCACGAAGCAGCGCATGGCGTACGCGCAGGACGGGGTACGTTTGGCTGCAACGATGTGGATTTTGTGGATGAGGATTGCAAATTTTGAGTGGTGTTTCTTGAAACACAGACCGAACTGGGCATGGAAGAGTACACGGACTACATCTTCCCCGACGACGAGCAGGCACAATCGCATCTCAAGCTGCTGCAGGCCGCCCAGCTCTGGAAGAAGAAGAAGCGCCAGCGCGAGGAAGGCGGAGATGGCGAGGCAGTGGACGAGTAGGACCCCACGGAGGCACTATAATCTTCAACAAAGTACCCCTCCAGAACCTGTCCTATCGACATACCTCTTCAAAACGATGACACAGTTGAGAGCACGGATCCTCTGCAATCGCATATCACCGGACGGTGCGATGACACTCAAACCACAGATCTCTTGGGACGTCGCGGATCTTGAGCCATGGCGAGCTTCCTCCGCAAGACCACGGCGTCGCTTGGCCGCAGTGCGCGCGCCTCGCGTATTGCACCATCGACGGCTAATGGTCTGCGCATGGCCGCCACGCAACTCGCAGCCGCAGACGCGAAGAGACCGCTGAGCACGCTGCGCCACAACCACGCGGACGCGAAGATCGGCATCGGCTACCTGCAGCTCTCGCCGGAGGAGATGGAGGCCGAGCACGAGCTGCTGGGCGCGCTGCCCGACTTCCAGCAGGCGATGAATGTGCTCCACGGCGACGACGAGCAGTACAAGCAGCTGACGAACGCGAAGAAGGCGGCGCTGGCGTTGCCCAACCTGGAGCGCACCGCTGAGATCTGCCGCTCAGCCATGGGCTTCAAGAGCGTGTACTCGCAGGCGGCTCTGCGTCACTTGTTCCTGACGTACTACATGGCGGGCAACTACGCAATGGCCAACAAGACGATGCAGGAGCGAGGTGAGCTCATGAACTGGACGGTCACGGAGCAGGAACGCTTTGTGCGGCTCGTGCTGCGCGAGAACAAGCCGCAGCTCAGCCTCGAGTGGCGCCACAAGAGCGAGTTCACGGCGCTGTTTCCGAAGGACACGACGGTGCCACTCAAGTGGACGATGTACGAGCTGCTTGCCAAGACGCTGCTGAACGGTGCTAGCCACTTGCACCTGCAGGACCCGACGTTTACGCACGCCGTCGAAGTGCTGCGTGAAAAGAAAGACTTGGTTGCGAGCAAGGACGGCGCGGCTGACGACTCGCTTCTGAGCCACGAGATCCCGTACCTGCTCTCGCAGTACGCATCGCTATGTCTTGTGGCGAGCGACGCCCTGGGCCCGAAGGACGCAAAGGAGCCGACCGAGCAACAGCGCATCGCACTGGAGCAGGCAGAGGTGCTGTGGCGCGAGTCGCTGGCGTGGGTCGAGAAGCGCGTGGGCGAGAGTGGCACAGATGAGCTTACTTCAGGCGTGGACGCGCCTTTCGAGGCGTGGATTCAGACCAACCTGGGCGATCTGTTGCTGCGTACGAAGCGCCCTGAGGAGGCCATGGAGCTGCTGGGCAAGGCACTCCAGACGCAGCAGAACCAGAAGGGCAGCAACGCGCTCGCGCTGGGCCGCGTGCTGGGCAAGATCGCGCAGGGCTGCCACGCCATGGGCCAGGCTGTGTCGGGCGAAGGACTGTTCTCCACGGTCGTGGACTCGTTCGAGAAGGAGCCGCATCTGTCGCCGACGGACCAAATCGAGTACGCGCGCGTGCTCCGCGCCTACGGACGCCTGCTGGGCGACTGGGACAAGCGTGAGAAGGACGCGCAGCTCAAGGTGGAGAAGGCCGCGGCCATCGAGCAGGCGGTCGCGCAGCAGTGCGAACGCGACGGATGCAAAGAGCCGCTCCACCCAGTGTTCTATCTACCGCTGTAGGCCGCTCAGTAGCTCTCTGTCATACACATCGCTTCATCATCCGTAGCTGTTCAGGCATTGAGGTGTCATCATAACCATCGACGAAGGGTTCACCGACATGGAGCGCCCCTATTACTGGACCCTCCTCACCAGATCCCCCATCTGATTCCATTCGCCAATATGCCGAACCGCGAGGGCCGGCCGCTGCTCCCGGCGACGGCGCCGTCCGCGCAGCACCGCAACGGCAGCAGCCACGCAGCCAGCAGCACACATGCCACGAGCGGCGCGCCGTCCACGTATGATGCAACTGGTGCGAACGCCGGCATTGCGCGCCGCCGCCCGCGGCTGATGACCCAGCGGCCAGCGCGCGCGACGTCCGTGCGCCACGACGTGTGGACGGTGCTGCGCTACCGCTCGTCTGTGACCAACCGCTCGGGGCTGCAGCTCGCGTCCTACCTGCTGGAGCTGTGCATCCTCTCGCTCGTGCTGCTGAACGTGGTGCTCGCCATCTCCCAGTCGTCCTCGCTCGTCACGCCCGTGGGCTTGCGTACGTGCTGCCACACAGACCCCACTGCCCTCTGCTGCGTGGAGATCTAACTCATACAACTGCCGTCACAACGCGACCCACAGGACAGCACTCGGAGTGGTACCAGACGTTCCTGTTCGTGTCCACCGTCATCTTCTCCATCGAGTACGCGCTGCGCTTCTGGTCCTGTGTCGAGGACGACCGATACAACTCAGCCATTCTAGGACGGTGCGTAGCCCTACACCATTGTCGTCTTGTCGATGATCGCTGACTCTGGTTGCTGCCGACTTGCCAGCCTCAAGTGGATGACGCGGCCCATGTCCATCATCGATCTGCTGGCGCTTGTGCCGTTTTACCTCGAAATTGTCTTCGAGTTCATGGTCATCCCAGCGTACCCAGGAGCGCTCACACTCCGCAGTCTCCGCCTATTGCGCATCCTGTCGTTCTTACGACTGGAGCGTTCGTACAGCGCCATGACTAATCTGCGACTCATCTTCTCCAAGAAGAAGGAGGAACTGTTAGTGGTCACGTACCTCACGGCTGTGCTCGTGCTCACGTCGTCCACGACCATATTCTTCCTGGAGAACGCTGCACAACCCACTGTGTTCTACAGCGTCGCTGTCTCGGCCTGGTGGTCTGTCGAGACGATCACGTCGCTGGGGTATGGTGACATGGTGCCGATCACAGCCGCTGGGCGGTTGTTTAGCTCAGTCTTGGCTCTGTGGGGCATCATCCTGTTCACGATCCCAGGCGCTATCATCGGGAGTGCGTTCATCGAAGTCATGTTGGAAAAGCAAAGGCGCGAAGAAGAAGAAACCATGAGCGCCATGATGCGAGGCTCCTGGGACAACCAGACGATCCTCAACCCCAGCACGAGTGGCGTATTGAGCCGCCACGCCAGCGAGATCGACCTTCTCCACTCGCCCTTAAGCCAGTCGGGCAACTCATTCCGGCGACCATCGCCTCGCGTAGCGACCATGATGCGCGTCGACGCACTCGCCATGAAAGTGGACGAGTTGGCAGCGACTCAGGTTCGTCTCACGTGGGAGAATGGATTCAATCTGGTCGAGAGTTTGACCAAGTTTTTGTTTGCGAGCAGGTACAGATCGGCCACCATCTTGCAGAGCAGCATAAAGAGATCGAAGAGCTTCGGCGTCTACTTGAAGTGCTCGTCGCGCGATCCGAGCCAGGACGTGAGTGAGCAAAAGGCCGTTCTCGCGTGGGTGTCTTTGTGTTTGTTTCAAATATAGTTTAGGAGGCCTAGTCGAAAGGCACTCCTAGCATGGAGTTGGAAGCTTGGAATGGATGTCTCTCTGCACTGCCTTGTGGGTCCGTGTGCAGTGATTTGTCGTTCAGAGCGGGAGTCACTGCTCTTTGTGACAAGACAGAACGTTGCTGAATCTGAGGATGGATAGAAAAGAGTAGGACGACGACAAGCTGACTGCCATGGTGTCCGTCACTGATGGATCATGGTGGGGCGTCGGATTGATGCAATTACATGTACATTTGAGACGACCGTCTCGGTCATATCTTACAGTCTACTAGCTGCTAATCGACACTGCTGTCTTGTATGTGGTCGTTGGCCTTGGATGAAAACCTTGTGCCCTCGCTCCTTAGCAGTGATGCTTGTGGTGGTGTCCGTGGTGCCCGTGGTGGTGGTGGTGGTCGTACGGCTTCTGTTCCACGTAGACGTGGCGGACGACCACGGGCTGCACGTAAACTGGTTGCTGGTGGTGGTGTTCGTGCGCTGGGCGGCGGCGGCGGTCAGACTTATCGCCGACAGAGGAGCAGCAAAGGCCGCAGAGGCAGCCGAGCATGCAGCAGTCGCAGAGGTCGAGCATGGTTCGAAGGTGTGGCGAGGTTTGGTGGGTGGATGGGAAGGCGAATCGTCAAATGAGCTCTTCCTGGACAGCTCCAGCACGCTGAGAGGAGCTCAGGTGCAACAGCAACGAAGCCAAACCAGAGGCGACTACACTCGCAACTTGCTTAGCGTCCATGAGCTAGACGTCCCTCGAGGAGTCACACACGCCTGTGCGATACGTGTGTCCGCTCAGTTGAGATGGCTACAGGGGGTTGAACCACTGAATGTCGCACAACCTTCCCATGTGCGACGTGTGATAGCCTAATAAATGTATTGGAGATCTGACTAGTGACATGCGGTGTGAGGCGGATACTCAGCACCAGACGGCGACCGTCCTCACCAGAAAATTACAGGCTCAACAACCAGGGACGCCGCGCGGTGGAGTCGCAGCCACCTCTTGTGGATTCAGCGCTGGGCTGACTTGTCCACTACGCCGCTGATCTCTTTCAAGTCTTCAAAGTACCGTAGACAGGCGCATGATAGCAAGTACAAAATGGAGTTGGAGTGGTTGAGCTGGTCGACATGGAGGAGCTCATTCCGCAACTTACCTGGCTCCCCCAACTACCAACCTACCCTTCAACACCATGGATTGCTGCTGCGCCCCTGATGACTGCTGCTGCTGCCTGCCCATCGACTGCTGCTGCTGCGCTCCTGGCTGCGACGGCTGCGACTGCTGCCTGCTCGGATGCCTGGGCGGCGCGTGTTGTGCTTCCGGTGCCAACGACCGACGCCGTCGTGAGTCCCCACGCCACCACCACCACCACCACGTCCAGCCCGTGGTCGTGTCCCCCGTCTACGTGTACGAAGGCCGCAGCCCCAATCGCTACCGCTACTAAAACAACTACCGAAGACCGCCACACCGACGCTGCAAGCCTGAGCGATAGAAGCTCCGCCTCCAACTGCAGAGACCCAACACAATGCTAGTATATGCCATTTTAATCACCACGTTTCCACCCTTAGATACCGGTAATAACCGGATCAATGCGAGTACTGTACAGCAGTGGGCTGATATATATCAATTGTTAGAGGATCTTGCTGCGATACTTGACTCACGATATCCGTTTATGCAGGTTTGTGTGGCCCTCTTGACCTCAACGGATACCATCACTTTGGACAGGGGAAGCGTCGTGGGTGGAAACTCAGACGGGAAAATGGCGGACGGCAGGTCGCCACCACGGCGCCGCGGGCCGCGCAAGGACCAGCGCGAGACGCAGAAGATGCAGGAGAAGAAGACGTCCCCAGAGACGCAGGCGAAGGCTCCGCGGCGCGAGAAGCCGGCGGCAGAGAGCGCGCTGACAGCGGCGGCCAAGCGCGGCGTCGCGAGTGAGGTGGCGGCGCTGCTCGCGGAGGGCCCCGCGGATGCAGACGCGATGGTCAGTGGCCCAGCGACTGGTATGAGGAGGGAGGCTGTCTAGCTGTGGACTGACGAGGGCCTGCGGTGGGCGTAGGCAGAGGCGCTGCGCGAGGCGAGCAAGCTGGGCCACGTGGAGGTCGTGAAGGCGCTGGTGGGAGCCGGCGCGGACATCGAGGCCGACGGGAAGGTGCGAGCGGACAGGAGAAGCGACACGGTGACTGACTGACTGACTGACTGACTGGCTGACTGGATGGTGGCTGGCAGTATGGAACCGCGTTGGTCTACGCGATCTCCGGTGGTCGGCTGGACGTGCTCACGTATCTTCTTAGCGTCGGCGCGAACCCAGACGCCGAAGACGTCAAGGTAGAGCTGACCTCCTGATGTCAGTGGCTACAGCTTCATGGGAGATCTCACACGAGTGATGCTGTGTTATGTGTGTATGCTTGTTTGGTTAGCAATCGCAACCGGCGTTCGCGATCGCAGCGCAGAAGGCTCGACTGGACATGATGCTACTGCTCATCCGTAGCGGCGCCGACATCACCAAGGGCAACGTGCGTGTCTCCTATCTTGCAGTGCCAAAACCCTTAGAGACTGACACACTCGTGTGTGCACTGTAGCCGCTGAAACTCGCGGTGGGCGGATCGCGAGGCACCGTGGAGGAGCACCGAATGGACGTGATCCACTTCCTCATGGACAGAGGCTTCGACCCGAACTCTGCAACACAGGTGCGTCCTCCAATTTTGTCGTAGCTGCAGCGTGATTGCTGACATTCTACTGGTTGCCCTGCAGTACCAAGGATCCGTGATCCACGCCGCATGTGGTAGCGGGAGCCTGGAGATGCTTTCGCTGTTGATCGACCGAGGCTTTGATATCCACGCCATCGATAACGTGAGTCGACATGTGTTCCGCCTGCATCTCTGCCCCTACTGATGAGCTCCATGTACGTGAATAGCGTGGCTGGACGCCACTCCACTCAACCTGCTACACGCCCAACCCAGTTGGATCGAAGATCAAGCTCTTGCTGGAGCGAGGAGCCAAGGACGATGTGGCAATCGAGAGCAAGGTGCGAGCCTCTTCGTATTGCACTCTTCGATTCCTCATTGCGACTGACACGGGCGAGTACAATGTAGGCAGGGTTGTGCCCACTACACTTGCTGACGATGGGCGGCAATGAAACCGTGTTTCGCTTCCGTAGGGGAAAGAAGGCACCACTGGTCAAGCTCTTTCTGGACGCTGGTGCGGATCCCAACGTCAAGTGTCGGGTACGTGGTTTCGCCTTCGTTATTCTATGACCGTACTGCTAAACGTCTACTCTCTTGAGCGTAGCGCGGTATCTCTCCACTAAACTACGCGCTGTTCGACAACGGTTTACCGAGCGATGATATTCTCGATGTCATCCGTCTACTGATTGCATACGGCGCTGTCTGGGACGCAAGCTGCGAGCAAAGCATTTGTGACGTCATTTCTAAGAAAGACAAGATGTTCATCAAGATCGAGAAGCACAAGGTCAGCGAGTCCACGGACGTGCTGCACAAGTGGCGCACGGGCATGCGCGCGTGTGTTCGCCAGTGGGAGTTGGATCGCGTTCAAAAAGGTGGCGAGGCGCTCACAAGCATACCCATCGAGATCATTCAGGGGGGCGAACATGCCGTAGAACTGTACCTGAAAGACCAGTTTGGAACTACCGCAGCCCGGAAGGTCTCCCGCAGCAAGATCTGCGTGGTCGGACCCAGTGAGTGGGGCAAAACCAGTCTCGTCAAGTCAGTCACGACGCTTAAGCCTTCGCTGGTTCATATCGAAGACCGCACCATCGGCATTGATCTGTTCCCATGTTCGTTCCAGGAAGTGGTGACCGACGAAGCTGATCCCAAGAAACACGAGGTCACGTTCTGGGACTTCGCGGGACAGAACGTGTACCACGTGGCGCACGCGTTGTTCTTCTCCAAGCGCACACTGTATCTTCTGTGTGTGGACCTACCCGTGTACATCGACCTGTTGAGCAACCCCCAGGATTTGTCTCTTCGTGCCCATGAAGCTGCGATGGTGAAGTTCGTGAACGAACATGTGATCCGCTGGGTAGAGACCATCATCGTACGTCAGCCTGATGCAGAATTCCTCATCGTCGGCACGAAGGAGGATCTCGTCGAGAGAAAGCCAGCAATTGATGAGGTGTGGATGGATCTGAAGGTGCGTTTGGGTGTGTGGCGCGAGGCATTCGCGAAGGCTGCGGTGGCCTCTATCTCGGTTCCGAAGAACTGTGGAGGAGGCAGCCATGATGCCGACAGGCTGCGAGTGGAGGAGATGCAAGACAAGCTCAAGCGTATGTTCCGTGATAACTGGATCGTCGTGAGTAGCGTGGACCAGGCATCCGTTCAACTAGCACGCCAGGCGACGGAAAGCAATGTCATCGCCTCGGGCAAGGAATTCGTGATGGGGGACAAGTTCAACCGTGTGCTGCAGATGATTCTGGACCGGCGAGAGAAGGCTGCACAATCAGCTGACGCCAAGACGCGCGTCGAGAGTCTTATATTGCCGTCCAACTACCTGTGTCGCATGATGCTACGCGAGTTCGAGGACCTCGAAGTGGAAGACTGCGCTGTCATTCTCCGCACGCTCCATGAGCTAGGCGATATCTTGTGGTATGACCACCCAGAGGCCGGAGCGTTGCGCGACTGCGTGATTCTGGATCCGTTGGTGGTGATCGATCTCGTCAAGGAGGTCGTAAGCCACGAGCTGTACGCCAAGCACGGATCAAGTGATGATGCTGAGGAGGCGAAGCTGCTCGAGCTGCTGCGAGACGAAGGCCGCATGAGCCACCGACTGCTACGGAAGGGAAAACTGTGGCGCCACTTGGACGAGGAGCTCACGTTCGCGTTCAAGAATTTGCTCAACTACTTCCATTTGGCGTACTCAGCCGATGGGGACTCCATGGACTGGGAGTCCGACCTCATCGTGCCAGCGTACTGGAAGGTGAAGGGTGAAGACGGTTCTGCTCAAGCAACTATCGACCAGAACCCAGTCTTTCAACGTGAGCTAGTGCGCGCGCAGGTATCACTTGCATGGGAGTACGGGGTATCCGTCGGGGTTTCCAACACGGTTTTCGACCACTTTGCCGTGCAGAGCAACAGCGCACAAGTCAAGCGTGTGGTTAATAACCGATCCATTGAGTGCTACGTGCGTGGTGAGTTCGCCTCGCGAATCTTCCTTCAAGCGGACGATGAGAGCCACGACTTGATCCGCATCGAAGTGGGTGCCAGTGACTACGAGACTGCGTGGGTGAACCTGCGGTACTTCGTATTGATGATGGAAAAGGTGCTCGAGACGTACCCTGGGCTGATTGCATCGCGCCACATTGTGGAGATCGACTCTGAGTCGCAGGCAGAGAAGCGCCACCGAGTCTCACATCTCGTGCAGGATTTAGAAGACGCGATGGCGATGGGACGAGGCGTGAGAGAGCTATATGACGCTCGCCCGTGGTTGGCAACCGACATGAGCTGGTTCATCGAAAAGGCGTGGCGCCACCCAGGACTTCTCCAAGAGATCCAGGCGCGTGCGTTCATGCAGCAGGCAGTCGACAAGGCAACCGTGCTGCGTAAGCTGATTGTCCGTGGTGATCGAGGTCGGTTGCTGCCTGCGCTGTGGACCGCTGACTATGACGCGGAGAGTGGAAAGCTCGTACTGCGATTGCTAAGCGATCTGTCGGGTGCGTGCTTCCACGAACCGATTCTGATCAATGTTCCGTCGGGCTTTTTGGCTTCATACGGCGACATTGTTGAGGTACGTGCTGGTGGAGTGGAGCGATCTATATGGACTCTCATTCGTGTACTGGGCAGGCTGGGCTGTGGATCTGCTCGAATGTGATTGTCGAGATGTTGACGCTAGGCATCGTCCAGAACGTGATAAAGACGCTTGCTTCAGGTGATCACTTCCCACCCTCCGACGGACCTTACGAACTTGAGCTGACGGTATATTGGTGTGTGTAGCGATAGGTAGCCAGGCTTCCTCCACTCGCACTGTGCACAACCTTGTCGACAAGTTAGATCTTGCGAGAGCTCCAGGCGTTCGCCGCACTGATTCCCTTGGAGCGAATAGCAGTGGGCGACTATCTCCGAGTCGTTCGAGGGCATTGCTATGCGAACTTCTGAAACTGAACGACCCGTCCTTCGACGAGATGCGTATCTCCGAGCTGACCAACCTCCAGTGCGCTGTTAGCACCAGTGGCAGCTATGTGTGGGCCCACGCACACGAGATCCAAGCCATGGGTGACAAGCTGATCCCATGTGACCCCGAGTACTCAACGGCATCGTTGGGCCGAGTGCAGCCATCGGAGCCAGCCGCGGAGCCTCTTCGGCTCACGTTGACCATCGACCACCTCACTGGTCTCTCTTCGTGGGATAGCTACAAAGTGATGTGTGCCTGGGAGCTAATTCATCCTTCCACTGAGAAGCCACTCGCTGCCGGTACGACAGAGCCTCTCACCTCGGACGCTGCGTTCGTAGCGTGGGCCTCGACGGCGTTTGTGGTGCCGGGCATCACGTCGATGAAGATGTTGCGCGAGTGTATTCTCCACGTCACCGTCAAGCGAGCCAGTCGGTTCCTCGGCAAACTCAAGTGAGTCCATCTCTGGACACGATACCTTCTCGCTGCCTGCAATGGGCTGACTGTTGTGGTTTGTAGGCTGCTGGGCAAGGGCTCCGCCATTTTGTACGCTTTCGTTCCGGAGTTTCGGGAGCCTGATGATGCCATCGCCAGCCCCATCGTCATCGAACTAGAACCCAAGAGCTCTAGCGTAGTGACGTGCAGCATCGCACCAAGTACTCTCCCCGTGGGGGCCTAGAGAGAGAGAGAGAGAGAGAGAGAGAGAGAGAGAGAGAGAGAGC
>JAADVE010000630.1:0-15586 GCA_023334595.1 Pythium utonaiense
AAACTTTAGACTCGGTCTCACCCAGCAGCTCCAGCAGCTCCCTCCGCACCATGTCGCTCGACTTCTCCAAGGTGGAGAACAACCCCGTGCCCGTGCTGCGCGAGAAGCACGACGCCAACGTGGCCTTCGCGGTCTACCGCAACAAGAACGCCAACGTCGTGGTGTACGCGGCCAAGCTCAAGGCCGACGGCACGCTCAACGAGGCCGACCCGCTCGATGTGTACTGGATCATGTTCGACCAGGACGGCCACCCGCGCGAGGAGCTCAACCTGATCGAGCGCAACAGCGCGTACGGCGTCTCGGTCAAGCCGGGCAAGGTGCCAGGCACGTTCGAGGTCACGCTCACGTCGCTCAAGGACCGCACCATCACGCTCACCATCGAGAACGGAAAGGTCGTGGGCAAGGGCACCATCAACGGCGTCGAGAACTGCACGCTCGAGCGCGTCTTCGTGTACTCGACCACGTCGTGGGGCATGCCAAAGGTACGATAACGATACGCGTGTGCGCTTGACAGACATGGAACAGATTCGATGGATGCTCACGCTGGTCTCCGACTTAACAGGTCCAGCACATTGAGATCCACGGCTTTGACCCGTCGGGCAAGCCAATCATGGAGAAGAAGCTCCCATAGAGTATGTCGCGTCCATCGCATTGCATTTGACCCGCCAGCGCTGTGCGATCCACGGCGCGTAGGCCAGTGTCGAGCCCGACGCTCGTAGTGCATGCCTTTTAAAACACACACCCCAATACCACACGAACCACGAGCTTGTACCATGATCCCCTCCCTCCCTCTTCTCCAGCCTCCGCTGCATGCCCCTCCCATCCTAACCAACGGGATTGTCCGTCGAGTGAGAGACCCAATGGAGTCTCACATGGCTGAAGAGTTAACTGTCGTGTGCCGATCAGTCATTCCGGTCTATCTTAAGAGCCCAAGCACAGCCGCAATGGTGACGCACGTGAGTTGTTTCTGTTAGGCTGGTCTATCGCTTGTCAGCAATTCAGCTATTTCTTCCTACTCCCCACTTCGTCCCTCCTGCCTCCAGCTCTCCGCAGCCAGCAGCGGTGGCCGTGGATGCCTCAGTCTCACCCCGTGCGTTCAAACGTGTCGACCTCTCTGTCTGCATCTCCATGGGCACGTGGCGCTGGTTCTCGCCCGAATACTGCGACGCCAAAAGCTCCTGCGTACTCGTCGACGCCTGGCTGCAGCTCGTGCTCTGCGTGTTCGCCTCCTTCTCTGCGCTGCTCCTGCTTCTCGTGGTAGTCGTTCGCTTCCGCCGGCGACACGCGGCCGAGTTAGACCCCGACTCGTCCAAGGTCTCACTTAGCTGGTCGCAGATCCTCACTGGCTACTCCTCCTCCTCTGGCAGGCGTGCGTGGTGGCGCTGCTGGCGAGCCGGAGGCTCCTCTGCCAAGACGGCTCCGCTGCCGCTGGCCGTGATCCAGAAAGACGCGGACGAGGCCCACATCACGAGCCACAAGAACTCGACCAAGCAGGCCTTCGAGTTCATGCAGCAGACCCAGCGGGTGTCCAGAGTCGACTTTGCTCTCAAGAAGCAGACCGACAAGGATGCCGCCCAAGGTGGCACAGCGTCCGCCGTGCAGGCGTCATCGTCGTCGCCCCGCCGGCCCAGTGGTGGTCTCAGCTTCATTCATCGCCTGGGATCGTACACGAACCGCCGAGACTCCAAGTCGCCGCCGATCGAAGACCAAGTTCGGAGAGGCCCGGCCCTGCGACGGAAGCAGCTGACGCGCGAAGGCGAGCCGCTGCGGAAACGAAGCGACTCGGAGTTGCTCAAGAGGAGCAGCAGCTCGCGACGTGGCTCCGTCACTACCTCTGGCGACGTCGAGATCCCTGGAGTTCCTGGCAACGATGACGAGCCGCGACGGCCCAGCCAGACGTACTCGGCCGGGGAGAGCCCGACGCTGAGAGAGCGGTCATCGTCGTTTCGACAGCGGATCGCGACAGTGCTCCGGCCCAGCTTTATCCGGTCCAAGCAGCCAGCAGCCGCCCAGCCAGCGTCCAGCAACACCACGCGGCAACGCTCGGCGACGACGTTTGACGTACCCAGCTACCACAAGCGCCAGCGGCTCGCGGCCTTGTCTCCCGAGCTCCGCAAGAAGAAAGAACGCCGTGGCTCCGTGGAGTTGCGCGACAAGCGACGGCTCAGCGTGGGCAGGGAGGCGCAGATCTACTTCGAAGTCAGCGATGGTAACGAGGCGAGCGTGTACGAGGTCAAGCTGAAGGAGATCACGTTGGTCAAGCGTCTCGCGTTCGGACCGCTGAGCGAGGTGTACGCTGCGATCTGGCGAGACACGAGAGTCGGCGTGAAGCTGTTGATGCCACGCGAAGGCGTCACAGACCGCCTCGAGGAGGCCGTGAAGAATTTCCGCCGCGAGATCTGGGTCATGAACGCATTGCGCCACCCCAACATCGTCAAGCTCATCGGCGCGAGCCTCACGCCCACGTGCTACGTGCTGGTCATGGAGTACATGTCCAACGGCTCGCTCTACGAGTACCTGCGCGACGAAGCCAACTTCTTCCCGCACCCCATGATTACCACCACAGCGCTCGACATCGCCGACGGGATGCGTCACATCCACGCGTGCAGCGTGCTCCAGCGAGACCTGAAGTCCAAAAACTGCCTCGTATCCGAGAACCTCGTGACCAAAGTGGCTGACTTCGGGCTCGCACGCTTCAAGCCAAAGTCGCCCGGCGAGCAGTACACGTTCGTGGGCACGCCGTACTGGGCCGCGCCGGAAGTGATCCGCCACGAGGCGTACGACGAAAAGGCCGACGTTTACAGCTACGCGATCGTGCTCTGGGAGCTCGTGGAGCGCAAGGACCCGTACGAAGACATGAACCCGTTTCAGGTGCCGCTGCTCGTGGCCAACGACGGACTGCGGCCAGCCGACTTTTCGAAATCGGCGCCACTAGGCCTCGAGCAGCTCATGAAGCAGTGCTGGGACACGAATCCGGACCAGCGACCGTCGTTCGACGACATCACCGAGACGCTACAGAAGTGGCTCGCACCGGCGACCGAGCAAGAAGGCGAGAAGACCGAGCAGCAGCAGGAGGCTGAGGGTGATCTGTCCGCCCACATCCAACGCGAGCGTCACTGCGCCAACGAGCGCGAACTGTACCGCTTCGCGTCTTCCCACGACGCAAACGCTAAAGCCATTCCCATCGTGCTCTCTCGCGGGCAAACAGAGCGAGCCAACACAATGCAGCGCCGCAGCTCCGCCGTCGCCAAGCTGCAAGCTCTACCTCGACCGTCGAGTGAACGCTCCGTCAGTCGCGGCATGAGCAACCACTCGGTGTAGACACGGCGTTTGCTAGTACGCAGGTGGAGCCCAGTCATCGTGGCTGTGCTTGCTGCTGGTGAGGCTGTCGACACCGAACGCACCGGATGCAGACGACGCAGACGCCGACACGGCGTCGGAGGAGAACGACGACAGCGACAAGCGAAGCGGCGACATGGTGTTGGCGAGGTAGTCAGCGTGGCTGTACGAGCGAGGCTCCAGGTCACGTAGAATCCGCATTTTGCGAGCGTCGCTGTCTTCGCGGCTGCTAGGGCCAGGACTAGGCGATGCCGCCGAAGCATACGTGGGAGTGGAGGCGGCGGCGGCACCGTCTGGCACCTGGTCGGTACTCATCGTCGACGAGCTCGTGAGCCCGAGACTCGTGCGGCGGTTCTCCAGGTACCGCTGCAGTACCTGGTTATAGTAATCGTCGCTGAATGGTTGCTTGCTGTTGGGGGACTGCTTGGAGCTAGACGCTGCGTAGTTGGTCCTTCTGCTGCTGTTTGGAGAGCCACCAGAGCCGCCCTCGTTCTTAGAGGACGAGGTTGTTGACGACCGGCGTCCGCGCTTCCTCGGCGTCAGACTCACGCGAAGCTGGAGCTTCCGCGTGGGGTTCAACGGCGGCTGCAGCGGCTGTGTCTCCTCTGGGAAGAACGACACGGGCGCTCCATCTTCAGAGTTGGTTGAGAACGACTTAAACGATAACCCAGCGGAGCTATAGACCCCGTCGTCGACGCTCGGCTCGCTCAACGCGTCTAGCTGGTAGTTCTCTAACACCTCAAGCATCGACGCGGGTCGCTGCGATCGCGACGGCGGCGGTGGAGGTGACGGAACCGGCGGTTTGCTTGCCTGCACTTGTTGCGTCGCCCAAATTGGAGGCGTCACTGCCTTGGGTCCTGGTGGTTTGCTGAGACTCAGTCGCTGGCGCTGGAGCTTCTCTGACTCGGCTGAGGACAAGTGAGAGATGGACGAGTGGTCGTCAAAGTGGGGAGCCACCGGCGGTGTGCCCTTGCTCGATGTCACCACTGTAGCTGCTGGCGCTGCTCGACCGCGAAGGTGATGATGATGGTGGTGGTGGTGAGACCGTGGTGGGATCTGCACGTACACTTTGCCCGGCTCCCGTCCACTGGTGGAGCCGCCACTACGCGACTTGCCGCTTCTCGACGCTGCTGACGGCACCACCGACGGTGGACGCGTGTTGTACAACCGGCGGCTACCCGAGGCCCCGACACCTCGCCGCATGAGCGACGGATCTGTGACCACACTGCTGCTGGCCGCGAACTTCTTGGTGCGTTTCTTCTTTTTGGCGGTCTGCTTGAGTAGCTTGGCGTTCATCTTGATGCCGTTGGGCAGCACGGAGCACACGCACTTGAGACAGAACGTCTCCTTGCAAGGACGCGGCAGGCGCTTGAACTTCTTGCGGGACAGCGGACCACCAAAGTGGAAGTCTTCGTCGTGGGCTCGGTGGAAGTCCGCGCAGTAGATGGGCATCGTCACGCGGCACGTACGGCACGTGCGCGTCCAGCAGCTGCGACAGAACTCGGGGCTCTCCAGCACCTTCCACAGTGTCTTGGAGCACACGCCGCACCGGTCACGGTTCCGCTCCGACAGCAGCGGCAGTAGGTAGTGGGAGACCGTGCTCGTCGAGCCCGTGATGCCTCCAGGTGGCAACTGGCCTGTGCTGATAGACTGGAGCAGCAGCGCAAGGCTCTTGGCCTGGCCGCACTTGGCAGCGTTGCCAAAGGCGAACACCAAGTCAGCAAACATGGCATCGGCGAGACGCGAGGCCAAGTGGCCGCGCGCGTTGAAGTCTCCCTGCACGAACATGGAGATGAGGCCGTTGGGCAGCGGCTTGAAGAACGCCGTGAGCGACAGGAAGCCGCGCACAAAGTCCGGGTTCGTGGTGCTGCCCTTGCTCGCGGCGCGAAGGAAGTGGGCGGACGCGGCTTCGCTCTGGTCCACGGAAAGGAGTGTGAGGAAGCCGACGTCGTCGCTACTGAACTCGGGGTCGCGGATTGTGCCCATTTTCTATAAGCAAGTCACTCCATCAGTTCCAAAGTACACCTCTCATATCGTAGAGCCGCTCGTCCTCACCTTGAAGCAGAGAAAGTCTCGGTCCTTGCACATACCGTAGCCGCGCGGCGTCTCGAGCGCCATCCACGTGACGCCCGCGAACTGGAACGGGTGCTGCGCCGTGCGGTAGCTGTCCACGTGCAGCACAGATGCGTCCAGGAACTTGTCGCTCAGCAACGCGTACAGCACGCGCGCCTCCTTCGTGGTCTCGGCGTACAGCCCGTCCATGATCTCGGCCAGCGAGCCGCGGAGCATGCCTTGCGCCATCATCGACGTGGTCTTCCCGCGGCGCTGCGCGTGGCGGTACACGCGGATGTCGGCCATCTCGCGCACAAACTTCCACTGCTCGTCGTTCGTGAGCCGCGGGTCGAACGCGCTGGTCGCGGCCGCGGCTCTCGCGGGCTTGCCGTTGAGGTTGGCGGCCTGGAAGGCGTTCACGAACTGCTTCTGCCGCTCGACGCGCGACCGGTAGAGCTTGGCGGCGGCGTCCACGGCCTGCTCGCTCATCTGGTGGAACGGCTGCAGCTTGGACGACGAGAACGGGTTCTGGTGCTCGCTCACGCGCATCGCCGCCTCCTCCTGGCGCCGCGCAGTGTTGTCCGACGCCTCCAGCTCCATCTCCAGCTCGCGCTCCAGCACGGGCAGCGACGACGCCGCGTCCTGCGACGGCGCGTCCGGCGACGGCGCCAGCGCAGGCAGCGCCCACCGCTGACCCGACTGCTGCTGAGCGTGCTGCTGACTCTGCTGGCCCTGCGCGGCCTCGTGCGCGTGGCTCATGCGGCGGCCCATGGCGACGAGTCGAGGGGTCGGAACTCGGGCTCTCGGGCACGCGGGCTGTCGGCGAATGAAGCGCGTTCTCGCGGGCGCCTGCTCCTCCCACTCACACACGTAGAGAGCGCGCGCGTGGGGTGTGTGTGCGCGTGAGGCGCGGGGGATGGATGCGCTCTTCTCGGCGCCGATCGCGATCGAGAGGAGACTTCCACGGTTCGCCACGAGCTCCTTTCCTTCTTCCATCGTCACGCCGCCTGCGCCTTTCGAAATATTAGGACTGTTAAATAAGTACTCGCTCAGCACGGCGGGCGTTTCGTTGGCACAGTGCCACACGGAGCGAGCCGGAGATGTACTGATAGAAGGTGTTTGTGTTGTGATGTTGAAGCACCCCCAACGGTCCAGCCGTACGTACTGACTGCTGAAAGACTTCATAGGTGCGGAACAAAACTCCGTTTACAGTGGATTTTTGGGCGCGGCCCGTCTGCTGAACCACTGGTGTCTTCCTGAATCTAAAATCAAATCGTGATTACATCCTAATCATGATTTCTTGGGATGTCTTGATCGAGTGATCTCGCTGAGTGATTTTTGATTTTCACTGTTAGCAAAACAAGACGGTAGTCAGTCAAACATCCACGCATTCGGGTGTTCAACCTACGGAGAGTGGGCCGCGACTATGGCAGGAGGTTCCATATTCGACCCATTCCCACCACCACCACCACCACACGCCGTGCGTTCGTGTTGTGACTTCGTGGCTGGGAAGAAAGAGCGAATCCACAGTGGAGGTGTCGTGATCACAGCGTGAAGGGGTGGGGAAGTGGAGTTGATCGCTTCCGTGGCGACTTCGCCTCCTCCGAAGGGGCGAATTGGCCACGAGAGACGTAGGGGTAAGTGCAACCACTTGAGTCGCTGCACGTGTAGATCGATGCGAACGGACGCGTCCCGCGCCCACGACAGAAACCGGCGGGCGCTCGAAGAGGCAGGCCGCGAAAAAAAATATTAAAAAAACGATCATTGCGAAAAACGAACAACACGAATATGAGACTTCAGTGTGGACCTTCAGCCCCCTCCCTCATCTGCACAGTGTAGCAAGTGCCATAGTTGGAGCAGCCGTCGTGCTCCACGTGCCGCAGGCCTCTCCTTCGTGATGGACGATGGAAGATCCTCGTGCCTTCCCTGGATTCGGTGGGTGATTCGTTCTGCAGTAAGCAGAACTCGCTGGAAGGTCCCGAGTGCTGCGGTTTGGATACAGTCATCCAGACGTTCGTTGGTCAAGTGGCAACGCTGTCCCTCCGAGTCCACTGTACAGTGGACTTGAAGCCACGGTCGTCGTGGCTCAGCCGCGTTTTGCTGTGTAGTACAGTTCATACGAGTGAGTCATGAGCTCACAGTGTGTCTTCATTGAACCCTGGGGTCCACCCAGTGGGTGGAGCATCTGATGCGTGATGCCCTCACAGCGGAGGTGCATACGCCCGAGAGCTCCGTGGGACTTTCCAGCTTCCACCAATGTCGCAGAGGCCAAAAGATTGCCACGTCCGCAAGGTTGGCAGGAACTTGGATGATCTACCCACCGGATTCACTCTGTTCGACGCGGCTGGACGAGGACCCCCGCACAGAGGACCCTCAGGGCAGCAGCTGCCGAGTGAACTCAGAGCTATTCCATCGCGGAGCTACTGTAATGCAAGCAAGAGGCTGCGTAGGATCATTTTTCCAGTGTCTGCTCTACATTCCAAAATCTCAACTGACTTGGACGCTGCTCCTTGATGAAGTGTAGCCATTTGGCGCTCGGCAACGCAACTGCGTTCGGGCCAGTCAGTTGCACAGAGCACGGACGAGTCCAGCACAACAATAGAGGCCACCACTGATAGCGAACTCTTAACGCAATGCTCCACTTCGACGTGTATGTATGCTTATGGTAGACGCTCTAGAAGATCCATAGGAAGCGCTTGCGTGGCAGCAGCTTCTTCAGCTCGATCTTGCGCTCTTCGAGCACGCGGATCTCTTCGTCCACCTCATCAATGTCCCGGCCCGTGTACTTGGACTCTTCCAATGCGAGCTGCTGGACACGGATGGATTCGATCTCCTGTCGCAGCTCCTTCACCGCTGGCACACGTGGCTTTGGCTTCTCGCCCGTCCACATCGTGCGCGGCGCTGGCGGCCACGCCGCTGCTGGCGTGATCGTCGTGCTCGACCCGCTGCGCGCCTCCACGCTGACCTGAGGGGCAGCACTGCTACCATCCTCTTCAGAGCTCTCCTCATCAAACACAATCGAGACCACGCGGTCCTGGCCACCTCCGGCGTGCTTTAACGCCAGTGCCTCGATTTCGGCCTGGCTCGCAGTGCCCTGCGCTTGGAAACGGACCTTGCGGCCCGAGCGGAGCTCCGCCACAATCATCACAGCTAAAAATCCACCATCAACCCTGCATCAGCACCCTCCCATATCTAGAATCCACACGTACGAGCCACACTACTCACTCTCGTTCAGCAGCTCGCTGGTCGGCGTCACGTCTCCGACGTCGTCACGCTCCGCAAACGACGACGTCTCCGTCAGCGGCACGTACTCGTTGACCAGCGCGACCACGTCTGGGTACTTCTCGTTGAAGTGCTCGTAGAACTCGTCGTCCGTCTTCAGGTTGTACACGAATGCCGCGCCCAGCACGCCAGGGATGCCGAACATGATGCCCGTGGTGATCCAGAAGAACTTCTTGAACGGAGGACCGGACGCCTCGGCACCAGCCGCAGCTTCGGACAGCGTCTTCGCAGAGCCATGGAAGGCACGCGCAGCCACGACGCGTGGCTGTGGGAGTCCCGAGCGGTGGCGAATCACGCCGCTGGAGAGCGAGCCGAGCGTCTTGCGGGTCGCCATTATTGTGGTGATGATCTGACTGACGGCGGGGATCAATCACCACAGGTTCGCAAATAACGGATTTTCGAGGATAGCGGGAGGTAAATAACGTTTATGAGCTTTCACACGTTATTTACTGCAAGGGACGGTAAACTTTACCGTAAAATCGGGAGTGGGTATACATTTGTAACCTGCAGCGTAACCAGGCCGCGCAGACACAAGCAGGAAAACGCTGTGAGACGAAGATGGCGGCGGAGATCTCGTACTTGTCGGGCTCGTATCTAGGGGGCCTTGTGATCATCGTCGTCGGCGTCGTCATGCCAATGGTGTACATGGTGCTACAGAACAAGAAGGCGTTCAAGTCGCTGCGACGAGACTAGAAGCAAGCGCAAGAATCGACGAAGAACTCCTCGCTGAGAAGCCACCCAGTGAGGCTACAGCAACCCAGCGCGTGAGCGGGAAGACGCGTACGTGGCTCATGAGTGCGTGAATAAAAGTACAATTGGTTTGGTGGTGCCGCAGACTACATACTCGATCTCGTCCTACGCGCGTCCCTGCACGACGGTCGCGCCAGGCCGCTGCGAGAACTTCTCATATCGGATGCGCTCGAGATTCTGCTGCTGCTGGAGCTCGGCCTTGACGTTCTGGTAGCGCTGTAACAGTCTGCAACCCAAGGGATCAGCTTCCTACGGAGTGGAATGTACACAGAGGTCTCAGCGCAAGAGAAACGAACCGTTCGAGGTCGACCTGACGCTGCTTCTTCTGTTCTTCGCGTCCAGACTGGATACGCTTGAGCAGTGCATCCAGATCCTGGCGCTGGCGCTGCTTGAAGGTGACTTCACGTTGCAGCATCTCCTGTTGCTTCTGGTTCTTCCACTTCTCCAGCTCCCAAGCCTCCAACGCGTCCGCTTTCAGCTTGATCTTCTGGGCCTCGTTGTAACTACTCACACAGCACGCACAACAGTCATCACCACCATCAGCAGCAACTCTCCGCTTGGTTTTGCTGCGAGAGAAGCCACCCACTCTTTCTGCCGCACCAAGTGCTCTTCGATACGCCGCAGGTTGAGCAGGTCCTTGGAGAACTTTGGCTTCTGCTGCTTCTCCAGCAGCTTCTTCTGGAACTCGAGCAGCTCGCTCTTGTGCTTCTCACGCATGTTCACCACCAGCTCCTCCACGTTGCGCTCATACTCGTCCATCTTGCGGTCCCAGACCTGGTTGAACTGCTGGAACTCGAGCATGTGCGCCTCCTCCACGCCCAGCCTCTCGGCGATTTGCCGCGACCGCATGGCCTCTTTGCGCCGGTTCTCCTCATGGACCTTGAGCTCCTCCAGTCTCTTCTTCGCGATGTCCGCCTCCACGTACTTGCCCTGGCGCTCGCAGTTCTTCCGGTGCTCCTCCAGGATCAGCAGGAAGTCATTCACGGCCGAGTCCTCGATGGCGTCGCCCATTCTGGCAGACAGAAGCGGAGACGCGTAGTAGCCGGCGCGTCTAACCGAGCGAGATGACACACCCACGCGATAGACTCGACTCGTACTAACGCGCGTGGATATAGACGCAGAGAGTTGATAAGGTCGACGCCGACAGTCAATGGCCAGTTCAACGAGGTCTAAAGTTAGACCGACCTCGAGAGAGGCATCAATGTTCGCCAAAGGCAATGGTGATTGTGGAATTTTACGATAGTGTTAGATAGAGAGCAGCCCTTGGGTGGCACGGCTCACATGGCTCGGGCCTTGAGCTGGGAAAACGCGCGGCGCGGGTCGTCTCCGTTGGGATCCACGACCTTCTCCTTGTTCTTGGCCGCCTTCATGCGCTCCCAGATCGGCACTGCGCGCTTGCGATCCGTCACGAGTCCCAGCTTGGCGAACAGATCGATGGTGACCTTGGTCGGGTTGAACTGCTTCGAGATGCCAAACTCCGAGGCTGCGTAGTCGTACGGGAACTTGTGGTGCCAGTTGTGCCAGCCCTCGCCGATTGCAAAGGTGGTGACGAACCAGTTCTCCGATGGAGGGATCGACTCGTCGTATGTGCGGTAGCCGTAGAAGTGCGCAGCACTGTTCACGAGCCAAGTCGCATGGAGCACCAGCACGTAACGCAAGAAGCCACATACGAGGAGAGCGTTCCATCCGCTCTCGGTGGTCGTCCACATCGTCACAAGCGCTGGGAAGGCGAAGCACATGAAGAGGTTGCCCCAGGGGTTGAGCTTCTGCTGGATCACGACAGTCCAATCCTTCCACAGGTCATCGAAGTTGAGCTTCTTGCCGGCTTCAATCACGCGCGGATCCTTCTTGACCAACAGCCATCCAACGTGGGAGAAGAAGAGGCCCCGGCCCGAGTCGTGTGGGTCTGATGGGGTGTCGGAGTACTTGTGGTGCACACGGTGGTCGCGCACCCAATGGAAGATGGTACCCTGGTTCGCCATCGCCACGCACAGCATGAGGAAGAAGCGCACGCTGCCATGGGCCTTGAACGAGCGGTGCGCCCAGAGGCGGTGGGCGCCGGCAGTGATGCCCAGTGCAGAGAAGTAGTAGAAAACAGCAGCCCAGGCAATGGTCGACCACTGCGCATCAAACAGCGCGCGCTTGAGACCGACGGCGGCACCAATGTGGACGACGCTCACGTAGTAGACCATGAACCAGTTGGCCTGACTGAGGAAGGACTTGAGCGACATCATCGCACCAGTCGATCAGGAGTGAGCTCGGAGGAGAGTGAGGCGGTTGGGCGCTGATGGCAAATGACGGAGTGAGGATTCCGTGGGAGGCGCCCCGAGGGAGGACTGGGAACCGGCGATGGGGGGCGACCGTGAGGAAGGCTCCGATCCATCGAACGAAGTGGCCTGTGAGGTACGACACTCGTGGCTGAGCGCGTGCTCGCTATTGTTCGAAGAACCGCGACGAACGTCACCGCGGGCGGCACAGGCCAGTAAGCGAGGCGGTGATTATGATGCCATCCCACGCCGGAGCTGTTCATCAAGGAGCCTGGAGGCTGCGTAAGAGATGGGCGGAAAGGCCACCGAGGTGATGGATGTAACGTAAGCGCAACTGATAAAGATTTATGCAACACACCAGCAACGGAAGCCGCGCATGATGTCATCAGTCAAAGGATCCAACCATCATCACGAAGAGGCGTTTGCAATTTATTCCGTAACGTACGCGATGTAGTTTACACTTTGTCCTCGAAATGGCTTGGGGATCCGAAGTAAATTACTGACACGTAGTTTTCACAGACTGATGACATGGGTTGATGATGAAGGCGAAGGGCAACGACACACGTCACAGCACGGCGTTGCACTCTGTCAAACGGCTCAACAACTGAGACCGTCAGGCAACTTCAACAACGAAAGACAGCAAGCGCGCGTCGTTGCGTCAAGTGGCTTCAGTCCTATTGCAGTGCATTTGTGCTGTCCGCAGACCCATCGACACCACCGAGAGCTTCAACTTGGCTCGTGGAGGTTGTCCACGAGCCTCCAGGTCTCAGATCTCATCTCATGCCACACCATTGACGTCACCAATGGACGCTCTCGACATTTAGCTCACTAGCAGCGAAATCAAGGAGCTCTTGGAGGCATTCGACCCATGTTCCCTGCGTTTCCAGGCGTTAGCGTTAGCGCGAACGGGCCTCAACTTGCTGAGAGCTCATCCTTACGTCAGGCTCATGTGAGCAGTGGCAAGTTCATGTGGCAAGGGCATGCGTAGTAGTAATTGGTTTCTGTTGTTTTATGTGGATGTGGGTATGAACGAATCGCTTTCACGAGAAGACTGCACTTACATAGCCTTGGCCTTGAGCTCCGAGAACGCACGCACTGGGTCGTCTCCATCTGGGTCGACGACCTTCTCGTTCTTTCCCTTGAGCTTGGCGGCCTTCATCTTCTCCCAGATTGGCACAGCACGCTTACGGTCCGTGACCAGGCCGAGCATCGCGAAGATGTCGATCGTGATCTTGGTCGGGTTGAACTGCTTGGCAGCACCGAACTCGGACGTGGCGTAGTCGTACGGGAACTTGTGGTGCCAGTTGTGCCAGCCCTCACCAATCGCAAAGGTGGACACAAACCAGTTCTCCGATGGAGGGATCGACTCATCGTACGGGCGGTAGCCGTAGAAGTGCGCAGCGCTGTTCACGAGCCACGTCGCGTGGAGGACCAGCACATAACGGAGGAAGCCGCACACGAAGAGGGTGTTGAACCAGCCCTCACCGTTGATCGCCGAGGTGACGAGCATTGGTGCCACGAAGCACATGAAGAGGTTGCCCCATGGGTTGCACTTCTCCTGGAGAACAACGGTCCAGTCGGCCCAGAGGTCGTCGAAGTTGAGCTTCTTGCCGGCCTCGTGCACGCGCTTGTCCTTCTTCACGAGCAACCAGCCCATGTGCGCAAAGAAGAAGCCACGGCCAGAGTCGTGTGGGTCCGATGGCGTGTCCGAGTACTTGTGGTGCACGCGGTGGTCGCGCACCCAGTGGAAGATGGTGCCCTGGTTCGCGAGTGCATTGCAGAGCATAAGGAAGAAGCGCACGCTGCCGTGGGCCTTGTAGGCGCGGTGCGCCCAGAGACGGTGGGCGCCGGCCGTGATGCCGAGACCCGAGAGGTAGTACCAGACAAGCAGCGCACCGAGCGTGGACCACTTGACGCTGAAGAGGCAGGAGAGACCGACGATGGCGCCGATGTGCACGACTGAGATGTAGTAGACCATGAACCAGTTGGCCTCACGGATGAGTTCGCCCCAGGTCGCCATGGCTGCTGTGTGAGTGCTGTCGAAGACTTGAGGGGGAGAGCGCAAGATGAAGACTGGGTTGCTCAGTAGTGA
Source organism: Pythium utonaiense (assembly GCA_023334595.1). Classification (NCBI taxonomy): domain Eukaryota; phylum Oomycota; class Peronosporomycetes; order Pythiales; family Pythiaceae; genus Pythium; species Pythium utonaiense. Next base: position 13,783 of record JAADVE010000630.1, read on the forward strand.
CTCGAGTGGGCGAGGGGATGGATGCGCGACGCGACGCGGCGCCGGGAAGGGAAGCGAAGGCGAGCGACCCAAGGCGGTGGTGGTGGCCGGGCATCAGCCGGGCTGACCCACGCAAGTTATCAGGCAGCTGGGCCAGCGTACGGTACGGCAGACACAGTGGCTTGATGTCATGGCGTTGGCCCGTAGGTGTCATGCGTCCACACTTCAACAGACCGCGACGGGATCACTTGGATGACGCCGCTAACACATCTTAACCTTCAGTGGTTTTCCTGTTGTTTTGTATCGAGGTGGAGGTTAATGGAGGTAAGCAGCTCCGACGGAATGATGGTGGTTGTCCGTAGCCATTCAAGCAGAAATGACGTCTCGATGGGCGAAGGCATGATGTCAGCCCGGACTCTTCCGAGAATCTCACCTTGTTTTGTAAATTTGGAACATTAGATCACCGACCAAATCCACTGATGTCACCACGTCAGACACAGAACACTGTTCCACACTGTCCCAAGTCAGTATCAAAACAAGGTGAGACGCTTCTCTCGTCACGAAAACACGCGCGGTGTGCCATTCCCAACAAAACACAGCCATGGGCCGCTCTCCATTGCGTGATGCCACTGGAGTCAAGGCATCACACCACGGAAACAAAGCCAAAGATCGCATGCTACGTGAGTCGAATGGGTTCGCTTTCTGCATGTCGCGGCGACGCCTTGGCGCCTCAGTCGACGCTGGCATTCTGCTGGATCGCATCGTGCTCGAGTCGATGACGCCACTTGGAGGTGGTCCACGTCGTGGACCCAGGACGGCACAGCGTGGAATGGACGGCCTGTCTCTGTGCCAAGAGACTGGCAATCGACTCTTGCAAATCTGCCAGCAGACAGTGATGTCACGGTCTAAAGTTTAGACTTAACTGAGGGCCAGTTTCCATGGACTCAACTTTCGAAATCGTGGGACGGACTAACCGCCCCAGTGCGAAGCGAACGTCCGAGTTGGTGGCTCTCGTGTGCGTTTCTATGGAATTCCGCCCGTGCCAACGCCGCGCTGGCGACTTCAGTGGCGAGTGGGTTGCGTCACCGGTGGGGAAGTACCGGTACCGGTACAGCACTGTAGTGGTCGCAAAGAGACCACGCAGTTGAATGACGACTCGAGCGGCGGCTATGATGAAGATACCGCAGTAATGCGCGCGCATACAGGCACGCCTGCGCTTGGCTCTGTCAAATTGACATGACGTGAATATTGGGGCGCTCACTACGTCGACCGACACGGACACCTTTACTTTGTACGGTTCGCTCTATCAACCCCTCGAACTGTACGAGCTGACACTCCCATCGGCTCATTCAACGCACTAGCCGCATAAGCATTTGAATACGCTCGACATGACCCATTTATGACCAATGTGGAAGATTTGCACTGGAACCTTAGTTCCTTTCCAGTGGTTAGGTCGCCTATAGCCACGGAGCACCACGGTTTCCAGTGGATACTGTTTTCCTGAATGCCAGCCTTGGGACTCCTTCGGTCGGCAGACAGCTAATGTCGGTTGCAGCTTACTCTCCCAATGATTCACGCTTCACGTGTCTACAGCGTACAGTACGCATTCGTGCTCCTTGGTGGTCGAATCCTCAGCAGTATTCAACGTTGACCACCACCACAGTACTGCTTCGGTAAGGCAGGCAGTGCGTGCCATCCATTCCATTTCGCCCCTGCTCAACGTAGCCATATCCGGAAATGGCTACATCCGCATCAGACTGCCTTCTGGATCCTTCGTCTGATGCGTCTGATGCGTGAAGTAACCCTTTTCCGTCCAACTGCAGCA
>JAADVE010000631.1:0-15548 GCA_023334595.1 Pythium utonaiense
TCGATGCCGACGTGCTGGCTGTTTCGCGTCATGCAGCCTCGCAGCTGAGCCCGCAGCGTCCCAGGCGGTAGCGCGCAGGAGGAACCTTTGCGCCGCGCGATAATTTATTCACATTTGCCCCCTCCCCCTCTTCCCTTTGGCATGGCGTTTGCGGATCCTTTCTTTCCGTGGTTGAGTGGCGCGCGATTTGAAGCGACCGCCGTCGGTGTGACTAACAACGTGCGTGTCGATCTAGAACTGCGTCAGTGAGTCAGCGCGACGCCCCTCTGCACGAGCAACGGCTTCGCGTGCAGCGGTGGCAGCTGAGCCGGCGGCGTCCACTGACCGTCTCTCTTTCCCGTTGTGAGAAACTAGGTTGGGGTGCGTCCATCTACATCTTCCTACCTACACGTTCGTGGTATTGTTCAGCATGGCTTTGCGTATCGGATACCGACGTTTTGGGCGACGCAAAGGCTGTAGAGTGATGCTCACCGCGAGCACTAGCGGGCCGTGGGATGCCCCGACGGACTGGCTTGTCGACTGGCCAAAGGCTCTGCGGACGCCGCCAGTCGTAATGTGCTTTCTCCTGAGACGGCGCGGACGACTAAACCCTCGCATGCTGTGATTAACACCAGATCTCGCCGTCTGAAAGACTGAACACGAGGCGTCGCTGCGTGAGTAGCTATCTTCGAGGTATCCTCGAAAGAACGTCCACTTCGATTGCCGGGGTGCACATAACCGCGACCGTCAGATAATAGGAGAGGTGGTCAGGAACACAGGTTCATCGGTCACGATCACAGGAAAACCGGTAAACCTTACAGAATAGGGGTCCGTGGCACAAAAATGAGAGGGAAACAGCATTGGTCACAGGAAAACATGACTGCAACACAGATAAAGACAAGGCGAAGCCCAAGATTCCCTTCTATGCCATCGATTTGCCTGCCAGGTCGAACATGGCCTGTTTCTGTGTACGCCACCACCATTGGCGTGGGCCACCCAAATTTTGGTTGTGATTATGAACGGTTGCCACACAACTTCAGGTATCGGTGGCCATCACGGTTTGCAGCAGGCCAAGAACCACCACCGAGAGAAGCAACGGAGACGCCATGTATGATTGGGCTAGCATCAAGAACCTCGCCAGCGAGCAAGACTTCGATGACTACCGAGACCTCGTCATGTGCTGTTCAGTCATAGAGCACCGGGAGGACCAAGACTTGTGCGTCGTGTGCGGTGGCGACCACCTCTGTATCGAGCGCCGTATTCGTTGTACCAGTATCTCCTGCGCCACCAGCATGCCTTGTCCTGTAGTCTGGAAGGCATACCACTGTAGTGCTACTGATGCGTGGCTCGTGAAGGTCAACGAGGAAGCCCACGTTCGCCGCGCGCTCCCATGTTTTGGTGAACACCCGACCCGCGTTACGGCTGCAATGAAGCTCTTTTTCGAGGAAGAGGACGATGCCATGGTTCCTCCACGTACCATCCAGGTTCGACTGCAACGCCACAAAACCATTCGGGAGCCGCGGCGCGGCTGGCCCTCAATAGAACAGATCGTCAACGCACTCAAGCGCATTCGTGACGAGAAGGGCAAGCGCAATGCGATTGAAGCCATCAAGGAGTTCGTGGAAAAGCGTGTATACACGATTTCCTCCGAACATCAACCCAAATCCGCCTTCATCTTTGGTGGTCGTCTGGATTCCAATGGACTCCCGCTGGTCGCCAGTGGTGACGACGACGACCCATTCGTGCTTGGTGTGACGGCACCGCGGCTGCTCGACAATGCACTCCGCTATGCAGATGGCTCGCGTTTTGTCGTGTTCCATGCTGACGCGACCTTTAAGCTCAGCGATTTCGCGTATCCAGTGATCACATGCGGCGTCACTGACAGCGGAAGAGGATATCAGGTCGTGGCTCTGTTGTTGTGAGTCAGCAAACCCAGCGCGACTATGCTCTCTGTTTTCGCGCACTAGAAGGTCTCGTCTGGCAGCTAAGTGGCCAGCAACTTCAGATTTCCGTGGTGATGGGTGATGCAGACAATGCGCAGCTCCTCGGCTTGAAGACGGCATCCACGTTCGCCCACGCCACCCCGCTCATGTGCTTCTTCCACGAACTCTATAACGTCAGGAAGCGGACTCTCCATTTGACGGCATCACTTCGAGCGATGATCATGACTGACATCATGGATATGCATTTCTGCATGACTATGGAGGAGTTTGTCCAAGTGCAGGACGAAGTGAAACAGCGGTGGGGGACGGTTGCAGAAGTGGCTGGCTTCGCGGAGTATTTCGCCAAGCAGTGGCTGTCGGAGCCGTTTTGGAGTTGGCAGATCTTCCACACACCCGCGGGCTACGCCGCCACCAACAATCCTTGCGAGGTGTACAACGCTTCGATCAAGAAGTTCACGCAGTAGAGGCGTTTCCACATGACAAGACTTCTCCTGAAGATGTGCGACCTCGTGGAAACGACCAAGCTCTCACCACCTGTGGCGTATGACTACGCGCCAAAGCCGACAGCGAATGTGGTTGAAGCTGCAAAGCGAATGGTGGCGTCCGGCCGAACAACTCTCCATCAGATAGCAGGGGAGACGCGCTTGTTGGTCAAGCACACGCGACGGAACGGCGAATACGAGACAACAGACATCGCTTCGTTCACTTTGGCTTTTGACAAGCACATTGAGATCTCAAAGAAAGAGGCAGCGAGCAAGCGTCGCGGAGTGGTCGCAGATGCGGCGAAGTTGAAGGCTGCGCAGCTATACAAGCAAGCGGTCTCGTGGTCGCTGTGGCGTTCACACTGCAAGGGTATGCCAGCCTCGGGTTGGACAGTGGACTACGGTTGCGCCGACTGCACATTCAAATACTTCAGCAAGTTTATGGTGTGCGCCCATCTGCTAATCGCGCAGAACCGTCACGATGTGACGGCTCTTGGGAAACCACGCAAGATTGTGGACCGCTCTCGATCACAAGCCGACCGCGCTCGCGATGCCACATTTCTGTTCGCACATCCAAGCCAGAGAGATACAGGGATATCGCTCGCGGAACAGCACCCGTACCTACCTCCGCACCATGCACAATCACACCAACACCAGCAAGAACATCAGCGGCTACAGTATCAGCCCCGACAGCCCTTGAACCTCCTACAGGAGCACCAGCACGACCACCGGCAGCTCCAGTACCAGCCCCCGCACCAGAATCCGCCTGATTATAGGCGCCACCAGTACGATGACCAACCACACCAGCGCCAGCACCACCAACACGAACACCGGCAGCTCGAGTACCAGCCCCAGCAGCAGACCTCGCACGAGTATTGGCACCAGCAGGACGATGACCATGCTCACTCATCTCACAAGCACCGACTAGCACGGCATGGCCAATAAGGTATCCACACAAACTTCTGATGAGGGTTCTAACGGCGAAGGTTTTTCCAGTGGCCTCGATTCAATTACAAGACTGGCAACTGCGTGACCTTGTCGGTGACCTCGAAACGACCCTCAGTATCCTTGGTGAGTTGCAACGGCACAAGCGGATTCTCTCCTTCTGTGTTCCTCACTGCGGCTCATCAATGCTTTCTCGCACAGCCTTCTGTGGATTCTGCATCCCACTTGTGCGAGGCCGTGGTGTTGGTGTCACAATCAACGACGCGTGCATGGATGCGATGCAGGTGGCAATGCTCGTGCTCCAGCTGAGCGGCCCCCGGATGAGGGAGATCGTTCGGCGATTCCTCCAATACCAAGAGATCACAGACTACATGCGTGCGAGTGTGGATGCATGGATGGAGCGTGCTTTGCGCCATCCCACATCAATATCAACTTCGACATGAACGGTAAGAAAGAATTGCACATGATACTGGCGTTTATTTCTCAAAGTCCGGTCTTGCACATAGCCCCTGTTGACGCGCCAGTAGTCGTAGATGCGGAGGGCGGTATCGACGCTCCGGTTGAAGGCGAGGCACAGGACGATGATGGGCATAAGTTGAAGCGGGCGTACCGGTATAGGTCGATGTGGGTTTGCAAGCCCAATCGGAGGCTGAGGTTGTCGATGTTAGCGCTGCGCCTAGTACGTTTCTTTCTCTACATTATAATGATGCTGGTCTAATTGTTTCGATTCGAGTGTAGCTACAGCAGATCGACTAGTCATCGACCTTACTGGAGATGATGGCAGTGACGAGGATGGCGTTCCACGGCAAGTCGCTGCACGTGCACATGCACGCCCACGACCTCGACCTGTCCAAGCTGAGGTCAACGATATCCATGAGTTTGACGACATCCTGGAGATTAAGCTTGTCGACGGTAAGCCGTACGCGTTGTTAAGTGGACTCCATCACTCGAGCCAGTCGCGCACGTCCCACACGAGTTCGTTACCGAGTTTCAACCTCGCCAACGTCGTGAGCGTCACCGAAACCGAGCCCCCAACCAGAGCTAAGAGGAAGAAGAGTGAAGAGAGAACTGATGCCAGTAGATCACTCGCTAACACGAGATTTAAAAACGTAGGATGCATAACATTGAGCTCTATTCTCGTCCCTTCATTCAATCCATATAGCAGCCTTCACCACGGCTTCAGCCATGGCCGACACGTGCGAGAGTTGGTGGTCGTCGACCAGGCTTCAGCCATAGCCGACGCACACCCAACACCCTTGCTGCTGTGGTGGTGGTGCTGCTGCTGCTCGTGGTCGTAGGTATCTACAATAGAAAGCAACACAATAGTCAGACACAGTCAATTTCCAGACAAAAATGGCAGCGTAACGCTGCACGTACAGCACTAGTCATTGTGTGGGGAGGGCGGAAATGACACGGGAGCAGACACGCTCACTCAACACCCTTGCTGCTGTGGTGGTGGAGCGGGCAGCCGTCAGGATGTGACCGCATTGGTGTTCGCGGCTAGTGTGTGCTCCGTGGCGTCGTGCTGTGTGATGGCGAGACTCGACAGACAGCGCCCAACAATCAGCCTGTACTGCGTTTGAACAATAAAGTACGGTTGTGCGGGAGAGGTGGTGCAATGCTGTGTGGTGGGTGAAGACTCCGCCTGGCGGCGCCCTTTCGTACGTCAAAGGATTGTCAGACGAGGCACCATGAAAGTGGTACCTTCCTGTGAAGTGTCCCTCTGTTTTTGTGAGGCCACCCGATTCCCCTGTGATCTTGCCTTTTCCTCGGGAAATGACTACGGAGCGCCCATATCAGGGAGCGCCCGTACACAAAAAGGACGACGAATGTGGGAAGATGAAGTGCAGCAGCAGTAGGGGTAGGATAATGGTTGGTTACTGCTCCGTGGGACACTGACGGTCGGTTTCGTGAGATCCTGTCGGCGTGGCAAAGACCGTCAGTGTGGTAGCGTCAGTGTGGCTAAGAACGTCAGCGTGACAGCCCCTCGGCAGGTTGATGCTGATAGCGGTGGCTATTGTCGGCGTGCTCGGGTTCCCGTGGAGGCCACGTATAGATAGGATGCCTTGGGAAACACATAGCATGGCGTAGTCGACGGAAACTATCACACCAGTCACATTAGAACAGACTCCAGCTTGCTGATGTCGTATCCGTTCCCTTCATGGGGTTATGTGGTCATCGATTTGAATCTAGACAACAAGACCCTCCATGCTGCGTATGCGGAGGCGACACGCGCGAAGAACCAGTCTGTGTTCCGTGAAGTTGGTAGCGAGTACGAAGATGCTCATCGCTTCCAGGCACCGATCCACACAGCTTCAAGAGCACTCAAAACGATCCGAAAACATGTCACGGAGGTATCTACCCAGCTTGACCAATCATGGACTGTGTGCAACTTTGCTTTCATGCTGTCTACGCCTGGTGGAATGGAACAAGAAGCACATCAAGACTATACTCCAGAGGAGTTGTTTGCAGCCCGGCAGTCGCCAGGTAGTATTCCCGCCTCTGCAATTATCGCTCTTATGCACGGCACGCAGTTAAAGGTATACCCCGGCTGCTTCGACACAATCGACGCTTCAGGAGGGAAATTGGTGCAGATCCCACGAGGTTTTGGCATTATTTTTCGCGCCGACTTGGTTCACTGTGGGACCGGCTACACAAGCGAAAACTACCGTATGCACTGCTATCTCAATCTCGGCGCGAACAATTGCACACCCGAGACGGTCACGAGCGCGTCTGTGCCGATTGCTTCGTGCCTTCACTGTGGCCGCATAGGATTGGTGGGAGAACCAATACCTCAGCATCGATACATGTGCAAGAACAACGAAGATGCTGATGCACGACGAGCATCTCGACTAGCTCGAGACAGAGAGCCCCCGTCATGCCCACTTTGTCTGGATAGAACGTTCACCGCGAGCGGCCTCCGCTCCCACAGATCACGAGTTCATACATGTTCAACTTGAAGTAGCATCGGAAGTAGCATCGGTAGATTGAATCATATAAAAAAAGAAAGATAGGACCTTTATCACATCATGAAAGCTACTTCTATCTCAGATCAGACTTTGAGGTTTGGAAGGCTCCGACATGGCAGCTATTTTTGATTTTTGAAACGTCTGTATCTTCAGGATCAAGAGCCGTTGGTCGCAGATAGTCACAGCCAAGGAAACGGCAAGCCGATAGTGAACCAACTTTAGCATTCCATCAGCGATTGCACTGTCACGAGTTGACATTTTCGAATCACACAGGAGCAGCTCAACAAAGAAGTAAAGGAGCCATGGAGTCGTCTCACTTCATTCCGCCTCCTCCGAGACTATCTATCGTACGCCACGCCTGAGGATGCGGACAGCGCTATCCACAAATGGACTCTAGAACACGGGTACAATGTTACCAAGTGCAGGAAGCTGTGTGACTCAAAAACGAAAGTCTACATCGGTCACATGTACGCTTGTGATCACGCTGGCAAACTGAAGAACACGCATCACCTCACAGACGAGCAGCGGACGCGATTGCTGCGAAATTCTAAGCGCTCTGCGTGCCCGATGCGCGTCAAGTTCGTGGTCAAGGACGGACTATGGTCAGTCACGTACACCCGCGACGGAAGCTCTCACCACAACCACCGGCCCAGCCGTGACATCGGAGTCCATGTCGGGCATCGCCAGCGAGACGCCCAGGCCGACAATCCGGTACCCCAGCTATCTAAGCAGGATTTCGTACGAGTCCAAGCCGCGGCAGGAGCCGCAGTCTCAACTATACACGCAGCGATTGCTATAGCAGACCCCAGATCGCTCAGCATCCCCAAAGACGTCGCCAACGCGAAAGCGTGGCACGGAGGCATCTTGTAGCTGCCATAACACCGACCGAGGCTCTCCTCGACCAGCTGAGGGTGCATGGATTCTACTTTCGATACCACGTCGACCCAACATCCCACCGCTTGGTCTACTTGCTATGGGCTCATCCGGAGTCTCTGTACTGGTATGGTCAATGGCCTGACGTTCTGGGACTTGACTGTACGTACAAGACAAACAAGTGCGGTCTTCCACTTCTAAATATTGTGGCCGTGTCTGGTACGAACGATGTGATACCTGTGGCGCAGTGTTGGCTCCCGGGTGAGAACGAGGCCAATTTCACGAGTGCGCGTCAGGCACTTCGAGAAATGCAGATCCACAACGCAGTTCCAACACCTCGTACCCTCGTCACCGACAGAGCTGTGGCGTGCATGAACACAGTGGACGCTGTATTTCCTGGTGTCCCATCTCTTGTCTGTCGTTGGCTTATGAACCGCAACGTCCTGGCAAAAACGCGCGAAGTACTTGGCCAAATTCGCGTGGCGGATCCACAACTGTTTGGGCCGAAGTGGAAGAACTCTGCCAAAACCGACGACTTCATGTCAAAATTCTACGCTACTGCGAACTCGAGTACAATCGTGGAGTTTGAAGCCAACCATGCAGCCTTTGCGGTACTGAGCCCACCTCTCAGTGCCTTCCTCGACCGCAATTGGTGGAAATACAAGGAGAAAAAAGTGCGCTGCTGGACTAAGCACTACCAGCATATTGGTCTACAAGATACCCATGTTGTCGAAGGAACACATGCTGTGATGAAGCGTTGGCTACAGTCCTCGCGCGGTGATCTTGCTCGGGCGAGTTTTGCGCAGTCAAAGGTCGGCCGTGTGTTCACGAGCTTGTCGATCTGATCAACTCAAAAAGAGCTTTGAAGTTGCTACCCACTCAGTTAGATGGACACTGGTGGGTCCGACCAACCGAACCTTACATACCCCGCGTCTTGGAGCCACAAGGTATTCGACGGAAGCGGCCTGTACCCACACAAACACAGCCAATTCCTCATATCCGAGACCAAGGCATTTCCTCGACTCGCCGCGATGCTACTTGGGATGAGCTCGTTGACAACAACCACAGCGTCCCTGGACCAATGCAGCACCCCCTCGTTGTAGCAGTGATTGATGAGGAGTCCGATTTCTACGCAATCGAAGACGACGATCCTGATGCACACTCCGAGGCCTTCCTTCCAGCCCGCAGCTGGGGATAAGCCGGCCTGCGCCCATACGAATAAGATGCTATCTATGCAAGTGTATCATTCCATTTCCGCTGATTCTACAATACACGTGCTGTACAGTCCGTTATTGCAGCTCTCCTTCTTGACTCCGACACAGCCAGTGCGTCACGTGGTTGTCGTCCTTTCTGTGTACGGGCTCTCCTTGATATGGGCGCTCCGTAGTCATTCTTCCCCTATTGAGGGCCCTTATTTGGAAGCAGGTGTTGTTGTTCAAAGCCCGTTAATTCCCCGTACCACACAAAGGTGAGTTCATTCTTCAAAATTCCAAAACAAGGCGCATGTACTAACATTCTCTTTTTCACTCAGACTCACTATCGACACTGTCGCGGCTGACGAGAATGTCCATCTCGTCGGTCAACTCGAATGTGCAGTCCACACCTGCAGCCCGTAGCTCAGCCAAAACGGAGGACTGGTCTTCCGTCGTCTCTGGAGGCGCAACAGCATCTGTGGATGTGTACCCGCACGCTCGGTACCCAGTTTTGATGATAGACTCAGGAAGGTCGTCCCAGACGCGCTTTATCCACACGGTGATCATGATGCGGTTGAGGGCGACCATCTTGAAGCGCTCTCCTTGAGCGCCGTCCTCCGCAAGCTGCTGGCGAAGGGCCGCCACCCACACAAGCCGAAGGCGGTCCTTCACTGGCTTCATCCAGGCGACGTCTGCGGGCTGGCATCGCCACGTCAGGATCTTGAGTAAGTGGACATTCGCAGTGGCCGTGTACTCGACCACCTCTTTGGTCCAGTGCCCAGAGCAGTGGTCGAGCAGCAGCAGCTTCGCGGGGCTATAGAGGTGCCGGTCGCCGAAGTGGTGCTTCAGAAACGCTAGTTAGATGTCGGCGTTCCACCACCCGGCGAGGTTGCCATAAAAGACGAGCCTGTGCGTCTTCTGTAGCCTGGATACTTCCTTCCAAACTCCACGACCGAATCCATGCTGGTTTTCATCGTTGAAGACTTGAGTCTTGGGCTCCTTGGATCGAGAAGGCTTGAGCACCACCCACGGAGGAAACTTGGTACCATCCACAGCGCCGCGACCATGAACATGACCGTAGCTCTCTCCTTCTCTTTGGTACCGCACTTCACCCAAACGGTCCTCTCACCAGACTCGTGGATGGTCTTCTTCGGCAGGAGCTCGAAGAAGACCGCAGTCTGGTCAGCGTTCAGAATGTCAGCTGGGCAGACTCCCGGATCTTGCATCTTAGCTGTCACTTCTCCCTGAAACGCTGCGGCGACACGTTCGGCTTCAGCAAGGCGCTGTTGGCTCTGGTGGGTGCGAGAGCGGAACGACAACTCATGGCGCTTGAGAAATCCCTTACGCCACCGGTAGCTGGCGGTGAAGCGCCCGTCTAAACCAACTGTCGTCGCCAGCTCCAATTCCTTGAAGCGCAGCATGGTGGCCAACACTGGCACACCCTCGCGGCGTAGGTCACCGAGCTACTCCACGAGTCGCTTCTCCATGGCCGCATCGAAGACAGTCGTGAGTCGAAGTGGACACGATCTCTGCACGCTGCCTCCTCGACCCGTGGGTGCCACGAGGCGGATCTTATCGGCCTTCCCGGCCCATGCATAGAAGTTTCCTCTTGCTCTCTCGAGTGGTTTCTCAAAGCAATGGAGTGGGTAGAACCACACGAGAGTCTTCTCGACCTGCGCATCCCCAGGCGGAGGGAGGTTTATCAGAGGCAAGCCAGCTAAAGAGAACTAGAGGACGTCTGCCTTGAACTGGTAGTCGAACTTGTCACGCATATCGAGCGTCGCTTGAGCCTGAGTGCCTTGAATGGACGGCCGTCCCGTCGCCATTTTGCGTTTGAGTGCTGTGCGCAGAACGCCACGCGTATACGTACTGATTTAATGAAAGTACGTTCAATCCATCCTAATAGAGGCGTGTCATCCTTACAGCGAGAGCATGAAGGTTGCCACGCGCAAGCGTCTCGCAGACGGCGAGGAGAAGCGTGGCTTTGTCTCGCGGGGTAGGCGACTGCATCTGAGCACCCAATCGAGTCGTTGTTGAAACAACTAAGGTAGATCTATGACGTAGTGTAGACACTGTACTGCCTCGTAATACATGTACCAAATGTTTTTCTGTTATACGCAGCCATTAGAAGGCAGCGGCCACGGACTCTTCTCTCAATCTCTGACATCGACGACCTGTGTCTTACAGATCCTGGTCTCGGATGTGGTGGTTTCCATATTGGGCGCGGCGTTGCTCCCATCTATTTCGGTTCATGTCATCCTCATCCACGTTCCCTCGTCAGCGGGCGGCGGCGACAAGGCCAGAGCTTTGAGCAGCTCCAGTTCAGAGTTTGCCCGGACTACTGCTGCTCAAGAACGCTCAAGTAAAGAAAGCTCACGTGAAGAAAATGACAGCGCCAGTCTCACGTCCACGCCGCTCGTCCCGTCAGCGCGTTCTGAAGTCGCCAAGGGCGAAAGACGGCTACACAAGAGGAAGTAGACGTGCCTCCGGCCGTCGGCGCTGCCACCACCCCTGGTGGCAGGGATTTGCCCTCCCGCAGCCTTGCTACGAGCGGACACCCAACTACTTACCCGGACGTACCATTCTCCTTCAAAGAGTTTACTCGTGACTTTCACGGGCCCGCTGAAGGCTCTCTCACCGAGCCCAGCTCGTCGCCTCCGGCTGTGGAGACGTCAACGGACTCACTCGTCGCCAACCTCACCACCGAGCTATCGGAGATGAAGGCACAACTGGCTTCTCGCGCTGATGTGATGACTTCACTGTTTACACGGATGGGGGGGATTCCCGAAGCAGCTACACCTGCGCTTTCAGTCCCTTCACAGGCCGGCTTTCCTGTTGAGGCGGTGCCTAATCGCACGGGCCAGCTCCCTACCGCGTGCATCTGCCACTTCTCTACGGTTTCATTTCCAACTTCTTCATACCAGATAAAAGGAGGCGTCAATCCACAGCATGGAGAAGATCTGTCCGCTCACCGGGCTTCCCAGCCCTCTCTTCAGTACCATGTAAGTTCATTATTCCATCGGTATTTATCTCTACCCTTCGCGACCGTCTCGGTCTCAACGCCCAAGTCGCGTCGTGGCATGTTGATCGCTACCTTAGTCGAGCCTTCTCAGCGCTCGAGCGAGATGAACCGACCCAGGTATGCTTGCCGTAGAACAGTCTTCACTTCTCTCAGCCGATATTCCGATTGTACCGGTACGTTGCCCTATTCTTGGCAAACGCTGGCGCGTGCGTCTCTCCAAGCGCTCAGCCGCTCTCCGCCGTTTCTGGGCCATACTTGTCTCCGGACACAACCCATTCATTTCACCTTCATTCATTTCACCTCCTACGCGTCCAGAGTCTTAACCACAAGGGACAGCGTGTACATTGCCTCACCTCATTTGTTGCTTCCACAGACCTCCTCCTCTCCTCCACATCTATCTCCCTCACTGCTCCGACCAAGGACGGAACGCCTTCCCCCGACCCCGCTTGAACGCGACGTGCTGGCAAGGGGTTCACGCTCGTTGCGCCTCGAGAGCGAGTCGGGACGACGTGCGTACGTCAACTCACACCTCCGTTCTGTTGGTCGTTGCCTCCCTCCCCACTGAAGCTTTTGCGACGTCCACCGGTGGTGAAGACGCTCAGCGTTTTCTTCTTGACGCTCCGCTGACGTCCATGCTCTCCGAGTTCATACGGCGCATGCGTCCGTCTCTGCAACTTCGTCGAGATATGGCGTCACCAGACACCAGAGGACTACCGCCCAAACAAGTCCATTGATCCCGGTTCCCTAGTCAGTCTGTCGCAGCTACACGCGTGTGGCTGAACATCGCACGCTCGGGTATTCACGTGTCCACCACACAGCCCGTCCCTCGTCAGTCTAGACGACAGCGTAACCATCGCTTAGCAGATGAACGACTGAACGTGTTGGTTAAGAACGTTCGGAAGGAGCAAGACGCCTCGTGCTGGATCTCGATAACCTCAAATTGTGGCCCCAGGTTTACCTCAGCCCTTTCGGTGTCGTAGATAAGGGTGGTGCTGACCCACGCACGTCTGGTCGCTTAATCGACGATCTGTCTTGGCCAGAGGGGGCTTCAGTCAACGACTTCACGGACCCGTCGGTCGGCCCACAACCCAGATATCAACTTCCGTCGACGGTCGCAGCGGCAATCGAGGCCTGCTGCGAGCTAGGTCACACTCCTCAGCTCATGACAGGCGACGTTTCGACATTGCAGTATCCATAGCGACTCCGTGCAGTACTTCGGTGGCCATATTCCATCTTTGAATGTGCTCATTATCGACCTAAGTGCTCCGTTTGGTAGGACAGCATCGCCGGGTGCGTACGAGGTCTCCGGCGGATCGATCCCCTTCCTTCATGGAGCGACAGCACCCGTTCATGGAAGCGCCCAATGCTTCTCGTCTCACTGGGTTGATGACCACGTCGCGGTCGCCTCAGATCATCATGACGCTGTGGCGCGGTCACTCAGAGCAGCTATGATCACGATGCTCGGGGTGTACGCCATCAACGAAGAGAAGTTTCCGCATGGTCTACGGACCTGAAGGTCCTTGGACTTCAATACGACACGGTTGCTCGCACAGTACAGTCATCCCTTGCTTAACAACAGGGGGTTCAACAAATTAGTTGTTCGAGGTATACAGTTATTACAGGCCAGGCAAAGTATTAGAACAAAAATACAGTATGCGTGATCGCGTTTTATTCGCTTTCACTGGATGTCGTTATGCAAGGGATGACTGTAGCCATGCCGCATTCCAAGATCGCAAGAGCTCGGTCATTGGTCGCCGCAGCGCATCGAGCTACGCATCTCACAGCACAAGCTTATCGCTCCCTCTTGGGGTCATTTCGTCACGTCGCGACGTGTGTGTACGTCCTGCTCGCGCCTCCATGCAGCGCCTTCAACAACACGAGCCCGGCCAGCAGCAGCTTCGCCAGGTTCCTGTGCCCAGCGCAATGCACGACGATCTGACGTGGTGGTGAATCATCCTTCATGATACGTCGCTCAACAGTATACCGTTGCGTTTCTTCCGGCCACTTACCCATCCGGACATTGTGGTCTGCATGGATGCCTCTGACTTCGGTCTCTGTGCACTGGATATCATTCACCGACGCGTTCTCACACATCCCTTCCCAGGCGCTGATGCAATCCTTCTCCGTGTGTTCAAGTTAGGCGTCCGCAACCGCAACGGGTTCGATATCAACTATCGCGAGCTTCTATCGTGAGCTCACGCTACACTGCACTGGAGTTCTCAGTGGGACGAGGTCGCCCTTCGTCGTGTCACGTGCAGTTCCGGATCGACAACACTTCTGCTGTCGCATGGCAATCCCGAATGCACTCATACAATACTCGTGCCCAAGTTCTCATCCGTCTGCTCAGTGCTTGGGAAACTCACTACCTCCTCCGCTTTAGTTCAGTTCACGTTCCCGGTGCCACGAACCATGTCGCTGATCTCGGCTCCAGACTGTTGCAGAGTTGTTAGAACCAACTCATCTTTAACGCTGCTTTCTGTCACTGGTCGCAGGTATCGAGCCTCATGCAGTCGGAGGGCTTCGAGAAGATTTGACTCAGCATTTGCGCGAACGCTCCGCGATGCAGAGTATTCAACAGGCAATTGATGCTCAGCACCAGGTCAGTGTTTCATGTGTCGTCGTGGCTGCCGATCCCCTTGCCACCACCGAGCTCCTCAACACGGCCGGACCTTCCGTCAACGGTGATAGCGCGATGCTCATGACTGAAAGTGACTCCTCTCCACCCGTGAAGCGAGCTCGCACGTACATCATCGCCTCCGCTCCTGCTCAGTCCGACAATGCTGGTGTCGACAAGCGCGATGGCCGCACCACGATATACACCAACGGCTACGAGATGACTCGTGCGAAGATTACCAGGGTGATAATTGTGTGCAGATGCAGTTTCTACCGCAGCCAGGGCTGCCCAGCAAAGCTCGAGTTCTATGCCTCGCTAATGAACTAGGACGTCTCGTCCATAATCGCCCACACGTGCACACCCCCCGTCTCGCACATCACCGGCGATGGATGAGTCGTCGAAGACGCTCGTTGTGAAGGCCACCATGCAGCGAGAGGTTGACGCACATGCTACATCAAGCACTGACACACATCAGCAGATTTGGGATGCTGTGAGCGCGCAGTTCTACAATCGCGACGACAACGTCATCGTTCGCGTGTTGACCAAGGCGCAAGTCACGAAGCGAGTTCACCGCACACGTGCGGAGCACTTTGGCTCAGACGTGCACGGCAGGGTTGAGGTCCCACCACTGCTCAATGTGAAGAGATCCAACATGGTCTTCGACCAGGCTACCAACTGTACGTGCCCGTGTATTTTCTACGTCCTCGCTGCCTCAAAAACGTTTGAGTCGTACTGGAATATCTTCCAGTACATCAGGGACGCGTGCGGCCAGCGGCTCGATCCGAAGCAGGTCGTTTGTGACTCCGAGTTCGCTCTCATGCGCGCTGTCGAGGACTGGTTCACGGACACAGAGCTCGTGGGCTGTTTCGTGCATTTCAAGCAGGCGCGCTCGAGGAAGATGGCGAAGATGCAGATTCCCAAGCGCGAGATCAAGAATGCAATGGAAGAAGGATCCATCGACATGCTCACTGTCGTCGAACCGACCAAGATCGCGATGCAAGGTGTCTCGTGGGTTCGCACTCACATTAAGGCTCGATGTGATAACGACGGTGTTGTGTATTCGGCTGGCAAATGGCGAAAGTTCTGGGCGTACTTTGCCAAGACGTGGGTGGACTTGCTAAAGCCAGATATTTGGAACGTGCACCGCCGCGACGTCGTCGCGCGCACAAACCTCTCGAGCGATTTAATCGCGAGCTGAGCGCAGCTTTCAGCACGCCGCATCCATCCCATGTGCGGTTTGTTCAAACGGTGGAGGAGATTTCCGCTCGCTATACCAAGCTCCGCTGAAAGAACCACTCGATCAAACACCAGCGAGGCCTGAGGGCTTGCGGGCTTGGAGGCGAAATCTGGAGTGTCCTCAAGAACTAGAGTTCATTATTATCGGCTATAGGCTATACAAAACTCAATACAACGTGGTGGGCCTCTCGACAAATCCAGTTGGGGATGGGATCAGGGCGTCCAGCGTGTACTTCCCGCGGGAACGCTAAGGCATCGGCGGGTGACCGTGACTTCAGCTGCGCCGCTTGAA
>JAADVE010000632.1:0-15533 GCA_023334595.1 Pythium utonaiense
ACGCCCAAAGTTGCCACTGACGACAACGGCCAGGACCGGGTGTACTACGATGGGTTCGTCAGCTTTGTCGAGGAAGATACGACCCACTCTTACTATCTGATCGACGGCAACGCGTACCACACAACCAAGTCAAACGTACCAGGCGATAATCATGAGTCCACGGTCTGTCTGGCACCACGAGAGATCCCTCCTGTCCAAAAATTGCTAGAAGCGTTCAACACTGCAGTCCCAACAGTGACTCCATTGTCCCAGTCCACAATTTGTCCTGATGGATATCTATGGCGCACCAGCTTCTTTGGCGACGAGTACACGATCTGTACACAGCGTTCTTCAGTGGCGGGGTTCACGTTATCATCCGACGCCTTTTCGATCGACTTCGTGTACCTCCCTGTGCATGTCAGTATCACGGCACCGACTCTAACTGCATCCGATGTCGAACAATGTACTTCTAGCCCTCAGACAACGACGCTGACGGCTGCCACACTCGATTTGCTTTCTGGTCAAGCATCTCCAAACTGGAGCGGCGATATTCCACGCCAAGAAAGTAGTGGGTACAGTGGCTGCCCTTGCAAGGGTACCAAGCGTCCGTGCCTCTTTGTGCACGGACTTGGCCTAAAGGGAAGCAATTCCTTGACCGACACAAGTGACTACTTTGGGTCATACGTGAGAGCCCAAGCGCCTTGTTGCACGTCAATCAAGTACGCATCGCTAAACACTGTCGACAACGCATGGCACAGCGATGTTCTTCGTACAAGCCTTTGTACCATGGCCATGAAGATGAGCAGCGAGAAGACCGGCAATACGATCAAGGATACGATCATCGTCACCCATTCAATGGGTAACTTGATTCTGGGCAGCGCGATCGCAAACGGAAACTGCAAGCTCGATCCATCCTCCACGTGGGTCGGTACAAGTGGTCCGATGATGGGAAGCATGGCGTCCGACTACTTGCAAAATGTGTGCGGTGCTTCGATCGGTCTCCTGTATGAGATTGCTACAATCTTCGGCCAGTGTCCCGTGGACACAGCGACCAAAAATCTAGCTTATCAAGGCCAGGCGTATGCAAAGATTGGCTCGGAGCTAAGTGCAAAGTACACCGCAGCACAGGAAGCATACACGACCAACGTCAAGGCCGTCATGTGCAGTGATAACGACGAGGGTCTCTACGCCACAGGATACGAGGTGGTTTACAAGACGGCTGGGAATACGATCAAGCACATCACCAAATTCCATGACGGCATCGTACGTATTATTCCACTTCTGGCACTTTCACACATTCTGACCCAGGCCTATTGATGGAATCGGTGTGAGTGTAGGTTGAGTTCGATAGCTGCCGGGCTGGCATCGAAGCCAACAAGTTCAAGCCCATTTACACCAGTCCCTTCTACGTGACGACGCTCAACCACATCGACACGACATTTCGCAACGGCGACGGATGGTTGGGTGATGCCAGGAAGCCCGTCAAGTGGTTTGAGTGTCTGCTCTGAGGAGCTTTTCACATCTGCACTCCGCCGTTCATGTTGCTTCACCCGTTTACCGAGTGATCGCGAAAACAAGCGTTCAACCACTGAGGCACAAACGCAACAGAAACCTCTCTCATTGAAGTACTGTATATCTTCGACTTGTAGCCGTGCATTTGTAACAAACTCCAACTTCAAGTGGATCACTTCCTCTCATCTGCTTGCCGTGGTGATTGCGGCCAACTAAACCTGACTGCGGACTGTACTGTACCAGCGCTCAGCTGTTGGTCTTGGCAAAGATGACTCAGCTGCCGGAGTCCATGATCACCTCCTCAGTTCAGCGTCGTGCATAGGTGGATGGCACGAAGAAAGATGGTTAATCGTCAAGAGAGTCGGTACAGTGCCGGCTATGGTGACAGTGTCATCATTGAAGAAAGTTAATCCTGGCGAGGCAAAGGTCGACCCCAGAAGAACTGAGCGTGCATTTTGAGCGTTGAGCTTCAGACTTGAAGGGGGATGCTTACGCATATGCCTGGTACAAGTTGGACT
Source organism: Pythium utonaiense (assembly GCA_023334595.1). Lineage (NCBI taxonomy): Eukaryota > Oomycota > Peronosporomycetes > Pythiales > Pythiaceae > Pythium > Pythium utonaiense. Next base: position 2,010 of record JAADVE010000632.1, read on the forward strand.
ACTGAGTTGCATCTGTGGCTGGAGCGGAGCTCCAACATCGGCAAATAGACCAGCGATGACGTAGTGGTTTGTCGCTATAGGCTTAGCCACAGTGTAGCTGATTATGTGGTGCAGGATGTTTCCGGACTGGAGAATCGATTCGATCGATGCAGTGAAGAACCTCATGCCCATCACTGATACACATGGGTACAGACCGGCTGATCCTTCTTAACTTAATGCACACGCGGATAATTTTGGTGGTGCGTTCGGGAGACATTGGTAAGATGCCTCTATAATCGGATACACCAAACCAGCCCGAGGCTTTCCACCACCGAAACAGCAGCCGCGGTGCGCTGGGCTGATCGCACACAACGCGAGACCCCTACTCTCGGAGGATCCTTCTCGCGAAGCACCAGAGCATCCAGTTTCACACGCGAGCTGGACCGTAACTCTCACGGCTTCATGTCTCGTCCTTGACTGCAACCAACTCACTGTACAACCCACACACTCAGCTTCAAGTGATGACGAAGACCTCCACGCTACATCACCACCGACGGCTGCAGCGTCTCCATAACATTCCCAGTGAAAGCCACTGTTAAACCTTGTACACCATGTTTCATTCATCAATCTACCACGGCCCCAAACCATCATGCCCACCGCTCTCGCAACCCTCAAGCGCCTCTCAGTTGTGGTAACGGGTCTGCTACTGTTGACGCACACGCAAGGAACTCAAGCTGCGTCGAGTGGCGAGTTGCCTTCGCTAAAGCTCCAGGTCCACATCAAGCGCGTGTCGGCGGCAGCGATCGGGGTCACTGACTTCGACATAATTGCGACGCCCGTGGTATCCACGCCTACCAACGGGTCTTCGACGGTGTACTACAATGGAGAGACCCAAGTCGTGACTGACGGGTCGATCTCCACGTACAAGCTCATCGATGGCGTCAGTTACACCGTGACACAGGCGGCTGGCAACTCTACCGAGTCAGTGGAGTGCTCGTCTCTATCGATCTTGCCGCCGATCACTGAACTGATGAACGCGTTAAACGGTGCGACTCCAGTCGGAACCGTCACAAGTTCCGAAACCATCAAGTGCCCAAGCGACAAACTGTTCGGTACGTCGCTACTCGGTGAACAGTACGTGATTTGTGCCTCGCGCGTGTCCGCTCCGGGTTTCACGATCTACGGATCAAACTTCGACGTTGACGTGACGTACCTATCGGCTACGGTGGAGATCGCAAAGCCTCAGGTGAGTGAGGCCCAAGCGATCATCTGCGCGATGGCTCCACCATCAGCCACGATCACAAGTGCTACAGCGAGCCTATTGAGTGGTGCGAGTTCCAACTTGACTACTACTCGCCGCCTGAAGAGCGAAGCCTCCATCACGCTGGCATCTTCGTCCTGCTCATGCAAGGGCAAGCAGCGTGCGTGTCTATTTGTTCACGGTTTGGGACGCAAAGAAAATGCTGGTCTCGTTGATACCTTCGACTATTTCGGCGATGATCTCGCGAACCACGCGCCATGCTGCTCGTCCATCAAGTACGCCTCGCTCGACACGGACAACAACGCATGGTACAGTGACTCGCTGCAGCAGCGTCTCTGCGACCTCAGCTTCCAGGTGAGCTCGTCGAGCTCAGCTACGACGAAGACCATCTCCGACACTATTGTTGTAACCCACTCCATGGGTAACCTCATCCTGGCTGGTGCCATTGCTACGGGTAAGTGCAAGCTGGATGCGTCTTCTACGTGGGTCGGAACGAGTGGTCCAATGAAGGGCAGCATGGGATCAGACTTCAACCAAGACGCATGCACTGGCAAGACCAACATCCTTCTCACGGTCCTTGCGGATCTGATTGGTCGCTGCCCAGCCAACCCATCGACTGCTTCTCTCGCATACCAGAACGGCCTGTATGCTACCGCAGATATGAACGCCAAGTACACTGCTGCTCAGGCGGTCTACACGAACCAAGTCTCTGCTGTGATGTGCAGCAACGACAACGCAGGCCTTTTCTCGACAGATCAGCCCCTGTTCAAGTTGGCAGGCGCAGTTGTTCCTCACAAGTCTTCTGAGAACGATGGCATTGTAAGTATCCTCTATGGTGAGAGACCACAGAGCAGGAGCTGTTGCGCTGACCCATTGCTTGATTCATCATGTAGGTTGAGTACCAGAGCTGCCGCGCGGGTATCCCTAAGAGCAAGTTCTCCAACACCTATTCCGGCAGGTTCTACGTTACCAAGCTCAACCACATGGACACGACCTTCCGCCATGGTGATGGTTTGTTCTCGTCAGCCAAGATGCCTGTGAAGTGGTTCGAGTGTCTGTTGTAGGATGTAGTCTTGTATACCTCTAAGCGTCGACAGTAAACAAAGTCATTTGTGTAAACCCATCCGGATCGACATACGTATTCTCACTGTCAGTACTGGCATAAGCCTTGCATACGCTTGGTCTGACAGACTGATGTGTTCAGATGACGCTCTACTTGTTCTCGGTGTGGTCGGCACAGCGTCATCGCCGTAGGTCTGTGACGTAGGCATCCATCCAGTATTACTCTCATGGTTTCTGCACGTTGTAGAGCTCACAGAAATCGGTGACTGCAAGTCTCCATTGACAGACAGCTCAATGATCAACAAGCTGTTCACTGACTGGGGTGTGGAACAGGCACACCGAATGGGTACAGACCAGGCGGAGCCTTCCAGACTTGATACACTCGTGGAGAATTCCGGGTCTCCAGCCGAGATCGACCACGACTGTATCAGGAACGTCATCTCAGATAACCTCCATCACTGAGTAACGCGTCACCTGTGTATACTTCTGAGCAAGAACGGTCCACACAGTTGAAAGACCGGAAATGGTTGAGCATGTGTGGACTGTAACAGGCGTCGTCTCAGCTTTGTGGAAAGCTGCTTCATCTGCTTCTCATCCATCATACATGCACCCCGGCTCGACAACTTCTCGAGCCGATCTCTAGTTGCAGTTCTCATAGTCGCCTATAACAGCGTGGCGATTTGCGGCACGGACACTTGAGCGCACGCTTGCACAACATCCAGACACGGCTCGTCCTTAGCCACCGAAGTCTCGAGTAGCTTCAAGTGATGACGCAGCGGCCCGAGTGGCGTCACCACGGTGGCCCTTGAGGGGTTATCGCTACTGAGGTGCAGCGGGATAATCGTGCAGATCGAAACGGCCACCCCAGCCACATTCCAGTTTACTTCTCAATCTTCTTCGAAACTCTCTAGTCAAGATGCTCCAAACTCTGTCGAGCCTCAAGCGTCTCTCTATTGCCGCAGTCGGCGTGCTGCTCTTCGTGCTCCCAGGAAACAGCAACGCGGATCCAAGTGGAGGCCTGCCATCTCTCAAGCTCCAGGTCCACATCAAGCGTGATTCGGCGACTGTACTGGGTGTCTCTGACTTCGACATCATCGCAACGCCAGTCATTTCCAAGTCCATCGATGGTACTTCCACGGTATACTACGACGCTGAGGCTCAGTTTGTCAGCCATAACACAACCTCGACGTACAAGGTTGTCGATGGTGTGACCTACACAATCACCCAATCGTCTGGCAATGCGTCGGAGACGGTCGAGTGCTCTGCATCATCGGCCCTGCCGCCTATCGCCGACCTCATCAACGCCTTCAACCGCGCGTCACCAATCGCTGCGGTCTCCAGCTCTGAAAACATTCAGTGCCCACGTGACAAGCTATATGCCACGGTGCTATTGGGCGAGCCATATGTGATCTGCGCATCTAGAGCTTCCGCTCCCGGCTTCACGATCTACGGCTCCAACATTGATGTTGATGTGGCGTACCTGTCCGCCGCTGTGGAGATTTCGAAGCCGAAGATTAGTGATCTGCAAGCTCTTGTGTGTACGCCGTCTCCTTCTGTGGCTGCACTCACTGATGCCACTACGAGTCTTCTTGGTGGTGTCAGCTCCAACTCCTCTGCCCCGCGTCGCCTTGAAAGCGAGGCTGCTGTCACCTTGGCTGCATCGTCGTGCTCATGCAAGGGAAAGAAGCGACCTTGCGTGTTCATTCATGGCCTCGGTCGCAAGGAAAACAACGGTCTCGTAGACACATTCGACTACTTCGGCAAGGACCTGGCGAGCCATGCGCCATGCTGCTCGTCCATCAAGTACATGTCGCTGGACACCGTGAACAACCCTTGGTACAGTGATGCCTTCCAGCAACGTGTGTGTACACTGGCGATGCAGGTGAGTCCTACTAGCTCCGCCGCGACGAAGACCATCTCCGACACGATCCTCGTGACTCACTCCATGGGTAACCTCATGCTTGCTGGTGCCATTGCCACTGGCAAGTGCAAGCTGGATGCGTCGTCTACGTGGGTCGGAACGAGTGGTCCGATGAAGGGCAGCATGGGCGCGGACTTCAACCAGAACGCCTGTGCTGGTGACACCAACAAGCTGATCAGTGGTCTCGCTGATCTGATCGGTCGCTGCCCAGTGAACCCATCGACCGCTTCGCTTGCCTACCAGAATGAAAAGTACGCCAGTGCTGACCTGAACGCTAAGTACACTGCCGCTCAGGCCGTGTACACGAACCAAGTCTCCGCTGTGATGTGCAGCAACGACAACGCGGGCATCTTCTCGACCGACCAGGTCCTCTACAAGCTGGCAGGTTCGGTTGTCCCACACAAGTCTTCTCAGAACGACGGCATTGTAAGTCTCTCTCGTGACCATCTTGACTACGAACTTCCACTGACTGACCATGTCTTGTAATCACAGGTTGAGTACCAGAGCTGCCGCGCCGGCATCCCTGAGAGCAAGTTCTCCAACACCTACACCAGCAAGTTCTACGTGACCAAGCTCAACCACATGGACACGACCTTCCGCCACGGCGACGGCCTCCTCGAAAGCTCCAAGATGCCCGTGAAATGGTTCGAGTGCCTGCTCTAGATGTCCCAACACCAGTAAATAGTACTGCTCAGTAGTATCTTCGTTGATTGTGTACCCATTTCCGTTTGCAGAGGTATCGTAAATCAGTACTTGATTACGTGGTCCACATCTCCTGATTTGCAGCTGGATGCGTTGTCCGGGTCAAGCCCGTTCCTTCCATGAAACCCGACCCGACCCGTGGGTCGCGGGGGGTTCAAGACCGTTTTGATTGGGGAGCTCTTTTCTTCCAACTGATATTTCGCGGATCGCCATGGAGTTGGGCGAGTTCGTGCCGCTGCTCACGGCCGCTGGCGCGCTCACCGAGCTGCGTCTGCGTGGCGCCGGCATCGACGTGCTCGAAGGCGCTCGCCACGCGTCGCGCAAGGTCGTTCTCGTCGCGGTGCTCCAGGAATCGGCTGAGAATGAGCCGCTGCAGAGCGACCGCGGGCTGTACGTCACGGCCAAGTCGCTGAGCGTGCAGGACCACGACGCCGCGGTGCTGCTGGTCACGCTGCGCCACGTAGACATGCGTGTGGAGCCTGTGTGGGGCTCGCTGCTGCTGCTGGTGTCGTCGCACTTGTTTGTCGCGGCAAGCGGTGTGATTTCGCCGCACCAGTTCCAGCAACTCACGTTTCTATCGGATTTTGCGTCCTGGCGCGTCGTGGAGAACGAGCAGGACCAAGGAGAGGACCACAATGCCACGCTGCTGAAGAGTCTCGTGCCGCGCTTCACTTGGATCGCTATGGATCTCAAGATCAAGGACATGGAGGGCCACGAGACGCCGACCAAGTACTTCGAGGCCAAGCTCACGAATCCGCCTCTCCACGGCATCAGCACGGAAGAGGCGCAGGCGATGATGCTCGCATGTGATCTGCTGCCTGCTTCAGCGAGAGACTGTCTGAGTATCAAGTCCACGACGTTCGTCACACCACCAGGGTATTCGACACCGCAGGCGTTCACGTCGTCCAAGATCCTGAGCCACGCACTGGAGACGATCGAACCCAAGGCACTGTTTGGACGGTACGTGAGTGGTGGCGTCTGGCTGCACCTGCTGAGATCGCTTGCCCATTGCATCGCGTCCCAGTCGACGATCGTGCTGCGACGTATCGTCCACAATGTTCAGCTGAACTACTGGAAGCTGCTCCTCGAGAGTGCGTTTGAAAAGTACTCGGACGAGATCCACGCGCGACTGAACATCTACGAGAAGGTCGAGTTCGACGCCGCGTATATCGTGGATATCACTGAGAGGAAGATGCAGTCGGAGCACGTGTCCGTCGTGAACGCTGGGCAGGGCCAATTCTCGACCTTTGACGAGTTCGGCAACCTGAAGCGGTCATCATCGCAGGGCAGTAGCAGCCAGAACTTGCTCAAAAGCAACTCCTCTGAGAGTGTCGGTGAATCGGGTGGTCCAGCGCTGAACACCAGCATCTTCACTTTCATCAAGAACCGGGCGGAGCGGGCGTTCTCCAAGCAGTTTTCCCAGCTCTCGACGACAGCTACAAGGGTCTCGGGTGCTGTCAGGAACTCTTTGAACTTTATCTCAGAAGACGATGCAGCCGAAGACGGAGGGATCGCAGCGGCCACGTTGCAGACTCCTGAGGATATTCTCAACAAGTATAACGCGCGGATCCTGGAGTACAAAGTCCCACTTGAGTACAAGAACACACCACTGGAGACGATGCCCATGAGCGTGTCGGCATTGGAGCGAGTGCACCAAACGGCGTTGACAGAAGCCAAGCAGTTGATTCTTCCATTCCTCTACGACTTACGCTGCACGGACACCAAGTACGCGGAGTTTGCTGACCCCGGACTGGATCTGTCCATCGGTAAACGCAACCTCATGCGGCGTATTCGAGATGTCAAGCAGCGGTTTGAGCTCGCGAACGAGGCCGCGTCGACGTTGTTCTGCGCGCAACTCATGCAGTATCTGCACTCGATCGTGTTGAAGAAGACGGAGACCGACAGTGAGGCCCAGAAGAAGTCCATGCCCCGTGTGGGTAGATCCACATCAACAGTGATCATGCCAGAAAAAGGCGACCAGCACGCAGCCCCACTGACGAAGTTGCCGATGGAGCTGTTGACGTACAAGAACAACCTTGAGGCCATGGTTTCCCAGTACAACTTCGTGGCGCGTGGGCCCATGGCATCGCATGTGCTTATCGGTTTCTTCCAGGGAGTCGTGTCGAGGCGCCTACTGGCTCTTGCCCAGTCTGAGTACATCCGCTTTGCGAACGCTTGCGATGTGAAACAACACAAGCTCGCAGATTTGGAAGACTCACTGGAAGACACACAGCAACTCGTACAGCGCCACCAGAAAGCCAACAACGAGTTCGCCCTCGAGGAGGCAAAGTCCATCGCAGAGATCCAGATGCAGCACAAGGATGAAATTGCTGGCTTGGAAAACTCGATTCGTGAGGCAAACGAGAAGATCGAGAACGCTTTGCGTGATCAGCAGGCACTGTATCAGCGGACGATGCAGGCGACCCGCAAAACGATCAACACGATCGACCAAGTCGCGACGAAGAACCGCTTGTTCATGGGCTATCTGGAGCGTTTCGAGAAAGGCCACTTGTTCTCCAAGAGCTGGCGACAGTACTACTACGTACTTGACCAAGCGACCCTTAAGTGCTACAAGTCCAAGGGTGCGTACGAGGAGCGTAGTGCCCCGTGTGAGCCACCAATTACGCTCACGGGGTTCAACGTCATCAAGAGCCGCACGGATGAGATGAAGATGAAGTTGATTCCTCCAGAGGCAGGCCAGATGCTGCGATTCCGAGCACCTGCAAGCGTTGGCCGGGAGACGTGGATGAAGAAGTTCATGGAGGCGGCGCAGTTGGGAAGATAAGGCGAAGCCCCTCACGATCTGGAACGGTATCTGATGTGTGGTAACGAGTATTGTCCGGATAGTGGTTGTATCATGCGAAAGGAGCGGTGAGTGGTTTACTTAGCGAGTCTAGGAACAAGTCTTGAGCTTCTCCGTCACTCGAGCGATTAGTTGTTGGATGTGGTGGCTCCGTGAGAGGCACTGTGGTTGCAACAGAGCCACTGAGAAAGTACGGATGACGCAGTGCGTCGTGAGCGCTCAGTCGGTGGCTTGGATCTAATACGAGTAGCCGGCTGAGGAGGTCAACAGCCTCGTGCGACGCATCGGGAAAGACCTGTGTCAATGGTACAGGCTCGTACACGGGAAATTCGACTTTGCTGTAGTCCGGGAGGTCTCGAACGCCCTGCCGATCCATATTTTCACATTAGCCTCCACATGGAACAGAAGAGTGAGGGTATTGTAGGAGATCATCTACCTCCCACGACTTCTCCGGGCTCCCAAGAAGCTGGAAGATCCGAAAGAGCTGGTCAATGTCGCTCTGGCCGGGAAACAGAGGTACGAGCTGCAATAGCTCGGCCAAGATCACGCCAACCGCCCACATATCGACTGCGGTGTCGTAGTGACGACCTCCAAAGAGCAGCTCAGGGGCTCGATACCAACGGGTCGCTACCTGGTGAGAGTACGACTTGGAAGGACCGAGGTACACCGTCGCCAGACCAAAGTCGGTGAGCTTGAGCTCTCCTGATGCACTCACAAGCAGGTTTCCTGGCTTGATGTCCTGCACCGTAGCGAATAGCATGGAGTGTAAGCGCTAGGGTGCATTGAAGACACACCGCGTTTTCGTACTCGATGGATAATGTGGTGGTCGTGGCAGTATGCAACCGCAAACAGCAGCTTGCGCATGATGCAGCGGATTTCTGCGTCGCTGAAATCTCGCTTACGGCGGCGAATGATCTAGAGTTGGAAGCATGAGGACCCCGTTCCGTTGCTTCCAGGCCTGCTCTCCAACGCCACTTACGCTGAAGAGATCCGTCTCAACATACTCCATCACCAGCGCCACATGCGTACCATCCGCCAACACCTCGAGAAGCTTTACCACCTGCAAGCACCCTCGTCAACGTCCGTACTGTTCATCCCACACGAGAAGTCTACGCACGTTCACGTGGTCGATCTGGCGCAGCGTCTCGATCTCCTGGAAGAGCGACACGGGCAGCACGTGCAGATGGCCGTCGTCCGCAAGACGAAGCTTCTTGATCGCCACGATCTCCCCTGATGACACGTGCTTGGCCCTGTACACCTCACCAAACGCGCCATTGCCGATCTTGTCCAACACTTCGTACTGCTCCATTGCTGATCCGATCTTTGCGTGAATGGCTCTTCACGAACAGACATGGATCCATCCACTCACTAAGTGCGCACTGTCTCTTCCGATCGAACTTAATGGCGCACTGACTCCTTCCTGGCCAGTTCACTGCAACATGCACGACGGACCAAACGCAAGTCAAATGGAAAGATTACAAGGCAATCAAGACCCAGCCTGCAAGACACTCGCGTGCGAGCAGAAGGCTGGGAATAGAGCTAGGTAAAGAGAGGAAGTCGGATCTGGGCGGGCTTCGAACGATCTCGCAGGGTTTGGAAACATGGCTGAGGTCTGGGGCGTGTAGCGTGGCTAGTGGTTGTTCTTCCACACGAGATAACGCGTATCACCAAGTTTTCGAGGACTCAGCTTGTGCTTGGCGAAGAAGAGGATTGCTAGCAGCATACAGAGCGAGCCAACGACGATGTACGCGATGCCCAAGAAGGGGTTTCGGCCACCAAACCACGACGTAGTCGAGATCACGAGCGACTTCTTGCCGTCGAAGGTCGTCACGAGGAAGTCTGTCGAGCACAAGGATGCAACGTTAGCACAATGATCACCAACAAACGCGACAAGCCAAAGCTGACGTACTACTGGAGACGAGGAACTCGAGCTTAGTGCCGGCCGCCAGATCCGTTTCGATACGACCGTAGAGCTTGCGGAAGCTGGGCAAACCGGCCGTACGCATCCACACGATAAAGTGCTCGTCCTGAACACCGTACGATGGAGCGTTTGTGGTCCACGCCGTCTTGTTGGCGATCGGTGGCTGGCCCGTGTACATCGGAATCACCCATCGGTAGCGAGGGTTCTGCCACAGGTACATCTGCTTTGGGTCTGGCGTTGCAATGTTCTTGAACTTGGTCTCCACATCCGACTTCCACGCGATGTTGGACTGGTCGAGAATGTTCACGACCTCCTTGTTCTCGTACTTGTCGTTTTGGTAGAACTTGCCCGCAGACGTCGTGATACTGTTGACCCAGAAGATGTCTACCAAAGGCAAGAGCACAAGACAACACCACAACTTCAGTCACGACGTTCCCAACCACTCCCTGGCACACAGAGACTCACCGTTAAACAGACTGTTGGCGATGAGACCGCACGGGTTCACGATATACGTCCCCTTGGTGCTGTTCAGCGGGGTGTCGGAGGTCGAGTTGTACAAGATCACGTCCGTGGCGTCCACCAGCGGCTTGCAGTCCGAGGTACTGGCGGACGCATCGCCTCGCAGCTGCGCATCACTACGTGACTGCACGTAGCGACGGTGGTTCTGGTAGAAGTTATCGAGCTGGTAGTACAGATAGATGGGAGCCTTCATCTCCTTCTCGATATTGAACGTGATGAGACAGCCGCGCTGCGTCACATCAAACGTATCGCGGTCCGCATCCGTCGTAAGCTGGCAGCCCTTGCCCAGGCTCACGATGTTGGACGACTCGGGCGTGCTCTTGCCGTCGTACTGGATCGAGTACTCGACCACGTTCTCCGACTCCGTGTGGAGCACGATGCCGATGGGGATGAAGATCAGACCCACGACCGCGAACGTGCCGATGACCCAGTTGGGCGTGAGGATCGGCTGCCACGCCTTCAGCTTCTGCTGCTTGAAGGGCGTGTCTGTCGTCCATCCACACAGTCCACAGAGAGCGCTCTCAGTCAGTCCGTCGCTCTCCATCATCACACACACATTTACACGACCCTACGCACCTTCGGGCTTCCTCGACTTCTCCTCCATGGCCCCCTGCTGATGAAACCGCTTCTTCTCTTTCCGATGGACGGCGCGTGCGTCTCTAAGGACTCACGTGGGCTGTGCTTTCACGCGCGGGGTGCTCGCTTCCTCGTCGCGTCGCGGCGGCTGGGGACGTCGCTGTTCTTGGCGGTCTTGTCCTTTGAGGATGGCGTTGGGGCGATGCGTTCGGCTGTTTTTGTTGGTTGTTGGGTAATATTCGCATCGCTTTGTCAGTTATTTACTCCAGTTATCTTTGGAATAGCGATCGTTGATTGGTGATAAATGGGTTTTCGCATGGATGTAACGAGGGTACGCGAAACAATACGGTAGGGTAACCTTGCCTTGTCGCAACCGTAATCACAACGAAACCCAATAGGACGCTGTCCGTTTGAATGGCGTGCGTTTGGATGGCACAATATAACGTTTGATTGATTGACGCTGCGGCAGCGTCGCTGCCCAATCCAGCAGCTCGCAGTTCCATCACCAGCAGTGAATATGAGCGGACGAGACGCCCGTGACGGTGGCAGCCGCGGGGGCGGCGGCCGCGACTACGATAGAGACCGCGATCGTGGAAGCCGTTACGACGATCGGAGAGATCGTCGCGATGACTACAGCCGCTCGGGCGACCGTGACAGAGGAGACCGTCGCGATACCCGAGACCGATCGCGGGAACGTCCTCGTGATCGTTCGCGTGACCGACAGGAGAGCAGCCGCAGCAGCGGGCGGCCGGTTGAAGGATCGCAGAATGGAGACCGATCTGCGCCGGAAGAGCGCCCGCCTGCAACTCGCAATGATGATGACGCGCCTGCACAGACGACGTCGAGCAGCGGCTGGGACCCCAAGAAGGAAGCCGAGAACGATCCGACGTGGGCTCGTATCTACATCTCCAATCTGCCGTCGGACGTCAAGTCTGATGAATTGCAGGAGCTCTTTGGCTCGCTTGGTGTTGTTGCACGCGAGAAGCAAAAGCGCGGATACAAGGATCAGTGGCCGTTCAAGATCAAGATCTACACGGACGATGGCGGGCTCGTCAAGGGAGATGCTGTGCTCACATACGAAGATGCGAACGCTGCTCGATCTGCTCCAGCCTTCTTCGATGGTAAGACTCTTCAGCGCCACTTTTTCTCCCACACATTTGAATGTCCACTGATGCTGACGCAATGCGTTCCGTACAGGCCACGAGATTCGGGGCAAGAAGATCAAGGTGGAGCTAGCAGGCAAGCCAGAGCCTCCAGTCGGTGGATGGATGGGAGGTGGCGGCGGTGGTGGCGGCCGTGGTGGAGGCCGTGGCTATGGTGGTGGAGGTGGTTACGGTGGTGGCGGCGGCAGTCGATACGGCGGTGGAGGAGGTGACAGCCGATACGGTGGAGGAGGCGGTGGTGACCGCTACGGCGGTGGAGGCGGAAGCCGCTACGGTGGTGGTGGCGGCGGCAACCGACACCGACCGTACTAGGCTCTCCTTCGTGGTTAGGAGCGTACGGTGGAAGCCAACAGCATAGCCAGCACACAAGTTAGGAAGCCCGCCATCTCCATCGTGGATGTGAATACAGTCACCAAATGTGGGTACCCAGCCCAAAGGACGGGGTGGCGAAACTCTGTCAGATCGCATTCGAGTTCGTTGGCGCGCACATTGTGGACGCCACGCAGCATTTTTCGTTGGTGGTCGTACTATTTTTCGTTGGCGATGTCGCATTCTGTGTTGAGCTGCCATTGGATGCACCCATTTCCCACATTTGAGCGAACGCCAACTGTTTTGGGTCGGGGATCTCACTTGTTGGCGGAAGAGAGGCCTCAAAACCTCGTTTCGAACGCGTAAAACCTCGTCTCGCTGCCGCATCTTGGCTGCTTCACTCTCGCGCGGCATTCAACGTCGCCGCAGTCAGTCCGCGGATCGGAGCCCCCTCTCTTCCTCGCCCCCGCGCGACGAGTATCGGCGCAGCGCCGGCGCCGGGCGGACCCCCTCCACGCCCATACTATCCGCTGCTGTCTACGCTCTCGATTCGCGTTGAATTGGATCGCATCGGCCCAGTAGAAGCTCCGCGACGCCGTGATTACCTGCGACCACCATGGGCCTGTACAACGTCATCGCGCTCTCGACCGAGTTCGCAGTGCTGGCGTGGTATATCGCGGTGCCTCTCGTGCACGGCTGTGCAGCGCTGCTGTCGGCCGACGCGCGTCGCTTCTGGGACTTCAAGCAGTCGCTGGCCGCCACTGCCGCGCTATCCATCGTGCGCAGTTCGTTCTTCATCTTCGTGCGACTGTCCAGCAAGCACGCGCCCGCCACGCGCTGCTTCGTGTTCTTCGTATTCCTCGCCCAGGGCGTGATCTGCGCGTTTAGCTCGCTGCAGCCGCTCGTGTTTTGGCGCGACTCGCGGTCGTTCCAGCGGTACCGCGCCTTGGACTGGGGCAGCTCCTTCGTGTACACACTGTGGGTGCTCACGCTGGCCAGCACCATGCTCCAAGTGATCTACATCCTGCAGCTCAATAAGAGCCGTGGACGCCTCGCAGACGACGGTCTGCTGCGCGACGTGCTGCTGAAAGAGCACCACAAGGGCGCCGAGGCGAAGCTCGCGCTGTGGCGGACCAAGTGGTCGCAGCTTGTGACCCACGTGAAGCGAAGACAGACTGAGCCGACGTTCGAAGCCATTGTGCGGCTGTACGCGCAGCGAGAAGGCGCGGTGGACCGCCTGACGGTCGTGTACGACCGCAACCCGGACGAGTTTGAGTTCTACCTTCCGCAGCTCTGTAGCTTCTTGCT
>JAADVE010000633.1:0-15516 GCA_023334595.1 Pythium utonaiense
GACTTCCTCCATGGAGCTGGCGCTTCCGGCACCGCTCCACTGGGTCTCTCTCTTGTCCATTGGGTCGGGTCGGATGATCAGTCCCAGTGACGGCAGCACTGGCGGCGGTGGCGGAGGAGAGGCTGGAGGAGGCGGCGGAGATGCTGGCGGCTCGGTCGTGGTAGTTCCAGCAGGAGCAGCGATGTCCATTGCGATCGAACGAGCGAGGTGGCGTTGCCAGTGAAGCTTCTGGCTGCTGGAGACTGCGGAGTGGAGACTGGAGACCGACGCGAAACTGGAAATGGCGAATGGGCTCGCGATTCGCGAGAGGCCGACCGCCAGAAGCTCACATTGCTGCGGTGGACCATCACTCCCATTGCTCCGGCACTCGATAGTTAACTTAGTGGGAGACAGAGAGCTAGTTCAATCAATCCATCAGCAACTCTTCACCTCAGTTTCGATGGTGAGGTTTTATTCCGTGTGAAATGGCTACACTGGAATATATTTTGTCCAGTAAGAGAAGGATTTGTCGTGCGGATTTATAGCCAATCACAGAGAGGTATTGGATCTCAGCCACTTGCGGACAATTGCTGCGTGGTGGAAGTGTCCTGCAGTGCTTGTCGCAGTGGAGAACGCCGCCGAGAGCAGAAGGAATTGTTCGTGTGGGTGTAAAGGCTTCTGCTGTGTGTGGTCAGAGGCTCCTCCCATCGACGAATCCTGGCTTATCCGGCCACCCATCGCTACGTATGTGCAGTACTGTAGTGAGCCAACCTCAAACTGGATAACTCCAAGCAGGGAAGGCATGCACAGGAAGTAACGATGTCGCAAGTGCTCACAAGCTGAGTCTCAGCATGGTGGGCAGGTGCGAACAGCTTCAGCACCACGCAGCCTGATGGCTCTCAGTACCGCGATGATCGAATGGGAATGTGGGAGTGGGGAGCTGCTGTCAACAAGGCTCGAACCGTGGTGCAAATGTCGGATGGTATCAGATATCCTCAGGTCTCAGATGGCTCCTTTATGCCACATGCATCTGCGTGGAAATCGGACAGTGGAGCCACCTCCTTCCACCCGGACACTGCGGCATCAGCGCAACCACCAGTACAGTGCATCACAGACCACCGTGGTGACCACGCCGGTCTCAATGAATGAAGCTACTGTGCTGGTCCTCGGTACCTAGGTACTGTGTCAGCACGGACCGTTTCGCTGCGAGGGAGGCTTGCGACAACGCCCAACGAACTGATTCCGAACGTCGCGCACGAAAGCGTCTTGACTGTGATCTCAATTTATCCACGCTGCCTCAGTCAGCTGCAGTGTCAGCGTCTGAACGTGCGACCGACGGCGCTGTATTCAGCATGTCCACTGTACTCTTCTCCTCCCACCTGTTCTCGCACCCTTGCTGTCTTTTCTTCCGTTGTTCCCTCTCCCTCTGCGTCGCTCCCATCACCTGATGCCGTATTAATAGCCAATCACACGCCGCTACCATTTTAATCAGCCAATCAACGTAGCTCTGTGTCACATCCCATCCTACTTCAGTACATGACCCCTCCGTCGTTGGGAGCTCCTCGTCATTGCGGCTGCTGGACGCGGCCCAAGACAACGGGGGCATTGACCGAAGCCAGGCGCGGCCGCGAAACCACTGCGCGCGCGGAGACAGCGCGACGTGCGTGGACGACACTCGCGCCACCGGATAGAGCTGCTCGCGGTCTCTCCTCTGCGTGGGTCTCCGGTGCGAAATGGCCATGATCTACCGCCGCAATCCGCACGGCGGCGGCCGCCTCACGACCACGATTCCTCTCAACGACGCGCTGCGCCAGAGCCAATTGCAGGACGCACACAGCGACGACAAGGACGACACAGACGACACCCACGACGACGAGGACGGCGACGGAGAAGACGACTCGCTGCCGGCGTCGTCGCCGGCGTCCTCGGCTGCGTCTTCGCCCAGTAGTGCCTCGGCGACGGCATCCTCACGGCCGCGGCGGCTTCTCGTGCGCGGTTTACAGTGTCTCCGTGGACGGAAACCCAAGACAAAGACACCCACAGGCAGCGCGCTGAACTTGTCGCTGACTGTATCGAATTCCGAAGGCCTGAGCCATCGCGTGAGCCAAATTTTGTGGCTCGCACTGCTCGTGTACGCGTTCTTTGGACTGCCCGTGCTCGGCCGCATCCTCAACTTCTGCCGCTACTTCCACCGGTTCACAGGCGTGAGCATCGTCACAGGACTCGTGGTCGGGTTCTGCCAGGACGTTGCCATCTTCGTGCAAGCCTCCACCGTGATCGTGCTCATCAAGGCGCTGTTCCAGCCCGTGTCATTGCAGCGTCGCCTGTCCGCCAACCACGCCGCATCTTCGTCCGCAACCTTCGGCAGCGCGTCCTCGACGTCGTCTCTGAACGTGGGTGGAGCGTCGTTCTTCAGCGGAGGCGCCAGCACGAGTATGGCGGCGACGTTGGCCCAGGAACGGTATCCGCACTCGGCCTACGGTGGTGCACGCTACGTCCACCTGCCAGTATACGTCCCAGTGCGAACGAACGAGTACGAGGCCCACGGCCTATCGTCCTCCACGACGGAGAGCGACGCTATAGACGCTACGTTGCCCATCCAAGCCCCGTATGGAGCGAAGCACCTCACACTCGTGGCCAGCAGTAGCTCCACCGACACGGCCTTTCCGTGGTCGCTGTCATCGTCGACGACCAGTGTTACGCCCATGGCTATGGCGCTGGGCAAGCTGCGGCATCTCTGTGTTAGCGTGCTCGTGCTCTTGTTGGTAAAAGTCGTGTTGATCCTCGCGACGGTCGCGAGCGTCGCCGACTTTTGTCTGCAGGTGACCATGCACCCCCGACTCAATCGCGCGTTCGTCGAGATCTTCGTCAACTACATGGCGCAATTCACTGCCAGCCTCACGGACGAAGAAGTGCTTACGCCCGCGGTCGTGTTCGCCTGGACCACCTACTTGATGCTCGTCGCCACTATGACCTTTGGCTTCTACACAGAGCGTCTGCCGTTTCTGCCCGATGTGCTCAACTGGTCATCATCATCGTCGTCGTCCTCGTCGAGCACGAGTTGGTTCAACAGCATTTGGTGCTGCTGCCTCGCGCCAATCAAGCGGCTTGTCATCGCGTGTCTCTCCATCGTGAAGCGAAGGCGGTCGTACTACCGTAAGGATTCGTCGCTCCCACCTCCGTCATCCTCCTCCCACGATGTGGAGTCGGGTCGATCTGTACAGGGCGCCACCGGCTTCTTCAAGTCGTGGCTCTCGCGCAAGCAGAGCCGACGGAAGGACTCGGATATCATCATTCTGAACGACAACCCCATGAGCATATCCGCCCCGTCAGCAGTCAACGCACGCAGCAACTTCCAGCGACGGCGCCGCAACAGCAGCTCCGGCCACGCGCACGGCACGTTCAACTTCTCTGGCGGAAGCTTCAGCAATGGCTTTGGTTTGTTTAGCGGAAGCACCGCGTACGGAGGCAGCAGCCAGTCGGCATTGTGGATGAAGCCCAAGACTCCGCTCGGAATCGTGCTCCACTGCATCGTCGTGAGCGTATTCGTGACGCTCGGTGCTTTGTGCGCTTCGCTGATCGTCCACACGTCGACGGGGACGATGAGCGGAGCGGGCAAACACCACGGATTCATGGTCGGTGTGGATGTACAGCTCATGGCGAACCCAATGTTTGCGTTACAGACGGAGAACTTCTTCACGCGCAAGAACCGTATCGGCGCCGACCACATTAACTGCACCGCTGCGTCCCACAAGCTGCTACAGACGCTGGGCAAGAGCGAAGTGTACGAGACGGAGGGCATGGGGAACGATGACTCGTGCGCGTTGCTCTGGCGTAAGACGACCGCGTACCAGGGCGAGACGCTGTGGGATATCAACTGGAACGTGACCGTAGACGAGGGGGACGGCAGTCCGACGCCAGTCAACGCTGACGCAGAAGCCACGACGCTCGAGCCGGCTGAAGCAGCAAAGCGTAATACGTCGAACAAGCTCGCGCCGCGTCCCCCGAATATCATCGTGATCAACATGGAGTCCTGGCGGTACCTGGACGTTGGTGTGCTGGGCGGAGCCACGAAGAAAGCCAAGTACGGCAAGTCGGCCACGCCACACTTCGACCGCTTGAGCAAGGAAGGCGTGCTGTACCGGAAGCACTACACACAGTGCGTCCAGACCACTCGCACGCTGCTGACGCAACTTTTCGGAATGCTACCTTCGTGCACAGAGACCACTGCGTTGAAGATGTACGGCACGGGGCTCACGGTGCGTGGCCTACCACAGTACCTCAAGTCTCGCGGGTACTTCAACATGTTTTGGAGCGCCGTGGATCTGTCGTGGGAGTACTGGGACAAGTTCTTGATGATGAACGGGTTTGACAAGCTCGTGGACGAGAAAAAGATACGCAAGATGCTCCATGAGACCAAGAACTACGACGACCGTGCCGACGACCACTTCTCGTGGGGTATGCATGATCACTTGAGCTTTGACATGCTGTTATACGCGCTTGAAGCCGCCAAGAACAGCACGCTTTCGCCCGCTTCGACTGTCGAGACGCTGGGAACAGAGAAGAACCGCACAGACACCAACGGCAACGCGACGCGAGCGGACGTCTCCGCTGTGGAATCTGAGCTGAAGCGTGGTGAGAACGCCACGACTGAAGGTGCGGAGGCACCGGCGCCGTTGCCACCAGCGTTCACATCTCAGCATGATGACCGTGAGTCGAATGGGCAGACCCAGATCCGTGGACGAGTGGGTTCGCCCGACGACAAGAAGGGCAAGAGCCAGGTCGCAGGGCCTGCGAGTGTGGGACCAGGGGTTGGTTCGAAGGACACGCTCAACGTGAAGCGGCGAATCCGGCCGATCGCGGGCTGGGAAGGCCTCCAGGAGCCGTACTTCATCGATATGTACACGATCACGAGTCACAATCCGTGGGCGCTGCCAACGGACTACGTCGTACCGGACTTGACGGAGCTGTACACGCGTTTCAACAAGCGGTATGTGGATTCGATGTACTTCTCGGACGATATGCTGGGCCAGTTTGTGGACAGCATGCGTGCCAAGGGTCTCATGAAGAACACGGTAGTCATCGTGCAAGGAGACCACGGGTACGGCCGACTGGAGCACGACAACAACCCGTCGATCGCCGACTCGGCGCTGTACGACGAAGCGACACACGTCCCGTTCCTGATCCTCGCGGACGATTTCCTGGCCGAGCACGAGAAGGGCACGCAAGTGAATCAGCTGACCATGCAGTCGGATCTCATGGCGACGATCGCCGACATTGTCGGTGTGAGTGAGGAGGATCCGCTGCTGCAGCACGGTTACGGCCACTCGATGCGACGCAAGCACAGCCGCAAGGCCAAGGTGAAGGATGTCGATTTTGGGTTGATCCACGCACGAACGGACCCGGAGGAGGAGGACGAGCGAGACCATGAACGCCGTGTGCTGTTGTGCAATCCGTTTAACGGTGCCACGAAGGGCACGAGGACGGAGGACCTCAAGTACGTATTCAATCCTGACGGGTCGTTCAAGGTGTTTGAGCTGGCGACGGATCCTGCGGAGAAGCGGCCGATTGAGTCGGGCTACGACTACGAGGAGATGAGTGAGACGACGAAGGCGATGCGCGAGTACGTGACGGAGCATGTGGACTTGAACCAGTTTCTGTTTGAGACCAACAAGTTTACGACCAAGATCCCGCTGCCAGCAGCAACGGCGCGTGCTCGCCATATCAAGGAGCAAAAGCCGTCACGAGCTGTGGCGGAGGACGAGGTGCCTCGTGATGCTGTGAGGAGCGTCACGAATGGGGTGGAGCCGGAGGTGATCGGGTATGTGCCAGCTTCTCCAGTTGAGGACGCGACGTCTCCGGAGCCGCAGCCAGTGGAGGAGATGGAGCGTGAGGTGGCGACGCCCAGTGCAAGAGCTCCCGAGTAAAGCGGAGCAGAACGGAGAGAAGAGAAAGAGAGAAGAGAGGAGACAACACATAGAGGAGACGCGTCATTTTGTCCAGCGCATGTACGATACTGTATGCCACAGAGCCAGCAACCACCACCAACACGTATTTGATTTGAAATCTGCAATGGCTCTTGTGTCACACTGAATTCACATGAAGAGGGAGGATCCCCTGCGGCGAGTGGGGAGGCAGAGGACGGATAAATAATGAAGAGTGGGCCGCCCTACCACCCACACAGTGCGTGAGGGCCGAGGTGCTGCCTCGGGCTCACGGGCATCCGTGATGAATCCGAGACGTCGCTGTGGGAGGGCTGTACCAGAGGTTGCTGCACTCACGGGGCTTCCACGCTTCCATCTACACCACAGATAGCCGCACGCAGCAGTGAGTTTTCCTGTCGGCAAGGCAAGCAAAAGCAAATTCCAGTCCGTACATGAGATGAAGGATGCGGTGCCTTGCCTGAGGTCGCGTCTGGCCGAGCCCAGCGAGTCCATGGAGTCGCGTCCCCGCTCCTCCGGGATGGGCGAGAGCAGGTGCGCTGGCTGCTGGTTGGAGAGCAGCATACTGGCCATCACAGCCGACGACGACGACGGCCAGTCGAGCGACTGCTGCGCCTCGGCTTCGGTGAAGACCTTGGAGGCCTCGAAGTGCAGCCATCGCATCTGCGCAAGCCGCACGGCGCGGCGGTACTGCACGTAGCGGTACGCCCACACAGCGAGCAGCAGCACGAGCATGATGGCCAGCACGGCCGCGAGCATCTTGAACAGCGCGAGTTCCTGCGGCATGGCGGTGGACAAACGGCGACGTAGCTTCACGTGCAGTGGGGCGATGGCGACAAGAGTGGCACGGGGAGACGCAGGGGTACGGTGGGATGCCGTGCAGCACGTCCACGTCGCGCGTGGATGCACCGATGTCGAGGAAGAGGCCGCCGAAGGGCTCGCGGCGCCGCGTGCGTCGGCGGGTCTGGGATGCGCGGTGATGTCCATGCGAGCGTCGGTCACCAGTACCCTGAACATGGGTGCAGCCGTCCAAACCTCGTTCCCGAGGTTAAACAAAGACCTGGGTTTAGCGAAGAATATTGATCAAGTACTTAATAAAAAGATCCACTGACGGTATTCGATACCCACTATACTCCGGTAAAGTTAAGAACATCTGACTGGAAGATACAAACATACCCTCTTTTTACTGACTGCATGGATCTGATGAACGGAAGAGGGTGGTACAACTCAGATGCAGTGTCACTAAACAGGGGTATACGTAATCTGCCATGGTCGGTACGCGATGACGGACCATCATTCTGCACGACTCCAACAACCCAGAGGTCGAAGAGCTCCACGAGCTCCATTTTGCAGGGAGTGAGTAGGAAGAAAGTGCGGCGGCCACATCCGAACGCGCCGCCCCCACCACCGACCTCCCTACGCAAAGCGTACATTCTCTCTCAGCATCTTCACGACTGCGCAAGAACCATGGACATCGGAGCCCACTGCGCCAAGAGCGACTGCCAGCAAGTCGATTTTCTGCCGTTCACATGCGACTGCTGCGCGAGCGTGTTCTGTCTCGAGCACCGCAGCTACGACGCCCACGAATGCCCACACGCGGGCAGCCGCGATCGGCGTGTCGTGCAGTGCCCGCTGTGTAAGCAGATGATCCGCTGGACGCCTGAGCAGGATGTGAACCTGGTGTGGGAGCAGCACGTCCACAGCGGCAAGTGCGTGCCGCACCCTCAGAACGTGGGCAAGAACGGCGAGCTGAAGACCGAGAAGAAGAAGAAGAACCGATGCGCTGCCGAGAAGTGTAGGGAGGTTTTGCTGTCCTCGAACCAGTTCCATTGCAACAAATGCGGGCTCGACGTGTGTCTGCGTCATCGCTTTGAAAGCGACCACGACTGCGAAGCCGTGCGCCTACGCCGCCGCCAAGATCGTGGGAGCTTCTTTAACCGTCCAACTACAACGCGTGCTCCTGCGTCGGCCCCAGCGATTAACACTGCCAAGCTACAGCAGAATGCTCGTGCAGCAGCTACGACTGTGGCTAATGGCACACGCTCCGCTGTGAATACGATCGTCCAGAAGGGAAAGGCCGCGGCTGCCAGTGCGAGCGCCAGCGTCACGACCTCGAGCGAGCAATGCCCGATCTGCCAGCAGAAGTTCGCGTACGTCTCGCAGCTCATCGCACACGTGAACCGTTCCCATCCAGAGACGCAGGGGCGCCCAGCCTCAGTATCTACCGCTAGTGCGTCCGCCACAGCTTCAACTGCAGGACGAGAAGTCTGCCCGCAGTGCCGCGCCGAGTTCCGCGATGTCACTGCGCTCATTAGCCACGTAGAAACTGCGCATTCCGCCCAGCAAGTCGCGGCAGCGGGTGGAAGCAATTCTAGTGAGGAGAAATGCATGCTGATGTAGATAGATACACAGAGGAAGTAAGGATTTTTTTTGGTGAGAACGATCGTCCAATGCAGCTTCGAATTATGTCTTTCCTGCGCGAGCCGGTCGATCGGCCTCTGCCGTCTCCATTCTCCCATACAAATCGCCGTTCGTTCGTTTCGTTCGAGTTCTCGTTGCTAGTGTGTGTGCGTCGTGTGTGGCATGTGTGTTGAATAACTTAACCCGACTTGAACAGTAAGATCGCGACCTGGCCCAGGTAAAAGTAGATGAAGTGCTTGGTCTCATGGGTCACGTACGAGCCAAAGTTACGGCCCACGATGCAGTGCCACGTCGGGTTGTACTTCTTGTCGAACTCCTTCTTGATGAACGCAGCAATGTCCTTCTCGATGTTGTACTTCTCCAGCGCCTGCGACGCGCAGTCCACCGCGTCCTGCTGCATGTCTTCGTGCATGTCCGCATTCTTGATCACCGCCTTTCGCTCCGCCATGGTGCTTCTCTGTGTCTGTGTGGGAGGGAGGTTCCTATACGGTGTGCCGCTTGTGGAGCTGCCTGTGGGAGTCGCTGTGAGGCTCTAAATGAAGCGCTCGTTCTCGAACCGCCGCCGATGTCCGCGAGTCGCCGCGGGTTCTCTGGGATTGGGAGTCGCTTGGATTGGGATCGCGGACCTCGTGGAAGGGGGAGCTACCGAACGGGCGAAGTATTCTATTCTAGAAGAGGAAAGTTACGCATAAATTGCAATGAAACGCGGTGGTAACTTTCACGTCCGTTTCAACGACTGGCTAATCAAAAAGCTAAGCTAATTAGTGACATTGAGAAAGGACGCGCCATTTTCACGCAAGAGGGAGACGGAAACGCGAATATGCCGCGTGTATTACAGAATCCACATGCACATGCACACCCATCTACTCACGATGGCGTTGAAAGAGTAGTCTACTATGTTTGATCACTCAGGCTGATCCACTCATCCGTCCACGCTGACTTATGCAGAAGCCGAGTTGACCAGGTTGGCGTACAGTCCGTTCTTGGCCAGCAGCTCATTGTGCGTGCCCGACTCGGCGATGTGGCCGCCGCTCACCACGCAGATCTTGTCCGCCTTGCGGATTGTAGACAAGCGGTGCGCGATGATGATCGTCGTGCGACGCTTCAGAGCCACCACCTTGTCCAGAGCTTCCTGCACGACCTTCTCGCTCTCCGAGTCCAGCGCACTCGTCGCCTCGTCCAGCAACAGGATGTTCGGGTTCTTCAGGATCGCACGCGCGATGGCGATACGCTGCTTCTGACCACCAGAAAGCTGCTCACCCTTGTTGCCGACCTGAGTCTTGTAGCCGTCAGGGAACTGCGTGATGTAGTCGTGGGCGTTGGCCATCTTGGCTGCAGCCTCGATCTCATCTTGGGTTGCCTCAGTGTTCAATCCGTACGCGATGTTTTCAGCGATGGTGCCCGAGAACAGCACAGGTTCTTGGCCGACGAGACCAATCTGGTCACGCAGCCACTGAACGTTGAGATCCTTGAGGTTGTTACCGTCCAAGAACACATCACCACGGATTGGATCGTAGAAACGCTCAATCAGCGAGATAATCGTTGACTTGCCGCCGCCCGATGGACCGCAGAACGCAACAGTCTGACCAGCTTCGATTGTGAGGTTGTAGCGCTTGAGGACCGAGATCGCTGGACGCGTTGGGTATCGGAAGGAGATGTTCTTGAACTCGAGCTTACCATCAACCGTCGCTGGACGGAGGCCACCCTCGTTGAACGAATCAATCGGAACTTCACGCTTGTCGATCGACATGATCGTAGCTCCAGCCTTCACAGCAGCTTCGGCATCACCAAAGTATGAAGCGGCACCAGTCACACCTTGAAGTGACATCATGATGGCCATCAGTGTGCGGATCACTTGGCCAAACGAAGCATCGCCACGGTCCACCAACTTCGCACCGTACCAGAAGACGAGTGCGTACACCGCCATCATAATGAATGAACTGTAGCCGAGCGCGATACCGTTGATCTGGGCCTGCATGTGGCCCTTCTGGAAAGGCTCCTCAAGCAGATCGTGGAACTTGGCTGCCGAGCTCTTCTCAAGGCCGAGCGAGACAACCGTTCGAATGTTTGAGAGACGTTCCGATGCGTGGGCTCCAGGCTCAGCGAGTTCGTCCGAAATGGCATCGCGTCGGTGAATCTGACGCATGCGAATGTACTGGCCTCCAACCAAGAGTGGGAACACGGCGAGCATGATCAGCGTCAGCAGCCAGCTGCCCGTGAGGAACGAGATCAAAATGGCTGCGACCAGCGTGAAGGCTGCTTGCACAAGACGCGCCTGCGAGTCGCCCGATAGCATTGCGACCTTGGTCGCATTCGTGTTCAGATCAGCAGTGAGAGCACCCGTCGCGTGCTCCTTCTCATCAAAGAAGCCAACGTTCTGTCGGCACAGCGCGGTGAAGTTCACATCACGCATGCGGGTCGTGAGCTTCTCCATCATGTACTTGAACGAGAAGAACTGCATGTAGATGAAGCACATCAACACAGCCGCGCCGATCAAGTAGCACGCACCGTAGAAGGACACGTCCTTGTACAGTTCATCCAAGTACTTGTGGTCACGCGTTCTCGTCCATTCACCGTACTTGATCGTCATCGACGTGATCATTCCGGAGACCAAGATCGCAGAGCACGGCAGTGCACTACCACTCACACAAGCACCAAGCAGACCGGTGTAGAAGAACTTGCGCTCCGGTGCAGACAGGCGAAAGATATCCATGATGGTGAACTTTGGACGCTCCGTTTTGTTGTTCTCGACACGAAGGATCGACTTGTCCGATTCGGTTGACACAAAGCTATCACGACGATCAGCCGCAGCAGATTCTTCCTCGACCGCATCCTCGTCATCGTCGTCACCCTCCTTTGCCTTCAGCTCTTGGAGCTCGTACATGGTCTTGTAAAGACCGCCTTCGAGGGTTACCAGCTCGTCGTGGGTGCCAGTCTCCACAATGCGTCCACCCTGCAACACCACGATCTTGTCGGCGTGGCGCACTGTACTCAGACGGTGGGCGATCACGAGGGTCGTCATGCTGGTCTTGTCCATCAGTTCGTTCAGCGCCGCCTGGACGATGCGCTCGCTCTCGTTGTCCAATGCACTCGTCGCCTCGTCTAGCACCAAGATCTTTGGGTTGCGGACGACGGCACGAGCGATCGCAACACGCTGCTTCTGGCCACCAGAGAGCGACACACCCTTCTCACCGACGAGCGTGTCATATCCCTGTGGAAGCTCCATGATAAAGTTGTGAGCATTGGCCATCTTCGCCGCCTCAATAGCCTGCTCGCGCGTAACGTCCTTAGCACCCGTTGCAATATTCTCGAAAATGGTCGTCTGGAAGAGCACAGGCTCCTGCTGCACGATACCAATCTGTTCACGCAGCCAGCGAACATTGATGTCCTTGATGTCCACTCCATCGAGCGTGATCGTGCCACTCTGTGGATCATAGAAGCGCTCGAGCAGCGACACGAGCGTGGATTTTCCGCCACCACTCGAACCCACAAAGGCCACGGTCTGCCCTGCTCCAATACTCAAGTTGTAGTCCACGAGCACTGGTGCCTCAGAACGAGTTGGGTAAGTGAAGTGGACGTCCTTGACCTCAATAGCACCGTCGCATCGCTCCGGGATGAGTCCTTCTTCCTTGGAGGCATCGATCGTCGGCTTGGTGTCGAGGATCTTGAACAGTGCCTGAGCTGAACCCGTTGCCTGGGCCACAGCCGTCAGATTGGGCGAGATCTGCGCCAGCGACGCCGAGCCCATGAGGATACCGAAGAACGCCTGGAAGACGTGCGCGGGCGTTGTCTTGTCCAAGGACACCTTGTGACCACCGTACCACAGACCGACGGCGTACATGACCCACATACTGCCCAGGAACATGGCGAACACACCGGACGTGTACTTGGCCAGGTTGATGTTCTCCGACTCGGCGTTCTTCACGTGAGCAATGTACTTGCTCAGTGCCTTCTTCTCCGCATTCAGCGACGCGACCGTGCGGATCTGGCTCAGCGTTTCTTCAGCGATAGCTCCAGCCTCCGCATACACGGCTTGGGCCCACTCGGACTTGGAGCGCATCATCTTGATCAGCCAGGTCATGGACAGCGCCATGAACGGCATGACTGCAGCCATGACCAGCGTGATATCCCAGCCGCGCGTGAAACCGATGATAAAGCCCACGAAGAACTGCGTGGTGAAGCGGAAGAGATCACCGAGCTTCTGGCCCATGCCTTCCTTGATCTTGACCGTGTCTCCCGACAGGCGACTGGACAACTGCAGCGCGTCGTTCTGGTCGTACCACGAGATATCCAGGTACAGCATGTGCTTGAGCGACTCGCTGCGCAAGTACTTCATCTGACGCTCGGCCGTGTAGTAGAAGGTGATGTACGCGACGTAGTCTGACACGAACATGCCGCAGGCAATGAGAAAGTAGTCGAGCGCTGCAGCGTTGATCGAGTCCATGTCCACGGGCACCTTGCTGAAGCCCGTGAGCATGTTGCCAAACACAATCGCCATCATCGGAAACAACGCGCCGTTGAACGTAGCGAACAGAATACCAATTCCCAGCAGCATCTTGTCAAAGGGCGTCGCGTACCGATACAGCGACCCGAACGCGAACGATTTGGGGCCTCCCGGGCCACGGCGAGGCGGCCCGCGGCGCTTCTTCTTGTCGGACGCGGCCTCCGTGGACGCGCCAGACTCCGAGTTGGTTTCCTTGTCATCCTTCTTGAGCTTGGCAGCGTCGTCGTCCTTGGTGAAGACCTGGACCGACAGATCGGCGCTGGCCTTGGGCGTCTCGACCTTGTAGTACTCGCCCGCAGGCGGCTTGTCCAGCGGCGACTTGGGCGTGGGCGCCATCTTCACACAGCGAAGTTTCCCCTTGCGGTGCGTTGCCGTCGCGTGCGCGCACGATGGAAAGTTGGCGAATGAACGTGCATGTCGGCGTTTTGTTGGTTCTGTTGGTTCTGTTGGTTCTGTTGGTTCTGTTGGTTCTGTTGGCGAGCGACCTTGGTTCGTCGGGCGACGGTGACTCTGATGTGACCGCAGGAGTGTTGGACCTGGAAGGATAGAAGGATCAGAGTGGACCCATCTCGCCAGCCGCGACTGGGATCTGGATATTCTGTATTTTGGGCTGATTTGCGAGACTTGACTGCTCTCATGCTGGTTTAAACTACAATTAGGTACTTGTTTGATGCTGTTTTGGGTGAATGGCTTGTTTATGTGCCAATCAGAGCCAACGTTTGCCAGCCATTTGGGTGGTGCAACAGTTCTTCTGTGATGGTTTGCTGAACCACAGCTCCATGTCATTGTGGGTACGAGCCCCAACAGCGCGAATGCACAGAGCTCATCGTATCTAAATACGCCAGGACTCCTGGTCCAGAAGCAAAGAATTCTTCATCCACCTTCGATGTCTCTAGAGATGGCCAGAACATACCACCAATCCATTGAGGAAACCACTCCATGAGCTGTTGAAGCACATGACCAGCCTCACATCCAGATTTTATCCATCCGACATACCACGAAATATGGATATTCGGAGTTGCGTGAGAGCGGACAGAGACCGCGACAGTGGGACTCGGCGGTTGCGACTCGCCTCTCGCTGTCACCACCTGACACGGAATGATGGTACCACCATCACTCCTGGGTTAACGTCGTCTCACGATAAGCGCACGACTACCCTACCCCGCATGGACGACGGGAGCCGCAACCTACACTAACTTAAATCAATGGATACTTTCTGGGCGTACAGTGCAGCCAAAGGTCTCTCGCATCTTGCAGTCAATCATACAACTCCGTGTCATTGTGGAAGAGTGTAGACGAGTGCTGGCTTCGATGTTTCTGAGAGGCGGGCGATGTTTATGACCAGGCATCGGCGCCGAACTGAGCGGAACCGACGTCACCTCAGTTGGACGGGCGGTTAAACTCGCTTCCTGGGAGAGTCTCACCACATTCAACGTCGAGGTGCTGCATTACAGAATGCAGACATGCAAGGCATACTATACAGATGAACTGCGCAGTGCAGTGCCGTAACGGACGGTGTTTGGTGCCATTGCAGCCGTGAGCGTTCGCCGGTGCATACTACGTAGTAGCAGTGGAACAGAACGTGCGACGGAGCCCCGTGCGCCATAAATACCGACCTGTTCTGGTTCGCACCTGCCTTCATTCATGGTTACTCTCACTTAGCTCTGCTCGTCCATTCACAAATGAGCGCCTACGTGTTTGAAAATAACCTCTTGGGGAGCTCCCATTTCACGACGCATGCCGGGCCTCTACGGCTGTCCGGATGACTCCACCGTTGCCATCGGGCTGCGAAAGATCACAGCTCACACTCATGGTGTATGTGAGCTGTGGACAAGGATAGAGAGAGAGAGAAAGAGAGCGCTGAGTCTGCATGACCGACAATCCATGCGTACATTGGACAGTGAATTAACAGCATGCACCTCTCAGATGTGCAAAGCACTCCAAATATGATGACAATGGATTGTATTGATCGCAGTTGCTGTGTTCCCTAGCTGTCCGTTCTTCAGCGTGTAAGAGAAGGCTTGCTTGATTTAGAACGACACAAGTGGCACAGTTTACCCGGTGATAATGCAACAAATAGTCTCAACTCTCACCCCAAGAACGGCACAAGTTACTGTGCAGTTTTTTGTTGTCACGAAACCCCGACGCATGACACCCACACTGAGACGCCTGCGCTCGGCCACGAGCGTGGTTCCATCGCCGTCATCAGCGCCCTCCATTGATGCCAGTCTAGCACGGAGGTTGCAACGAGCTCAGTCAAGCCGTACGGCGAACCGCCGTGGGGCGACGGTGGGCTGGGGCGAACGCCGGGCTTCCAGCAACGCCTCCGTGTCGCCGAGGAACCTCCCGGGCGCGAACGCTACCATCCCAACCCGTTCGTATCGGTTGCGGACATCTACACGCGTTTCTCGAGCCCCTCGAAGAGGCCTCTTGGCTCGAACAGCTAGTGCAGGTGCTTCGTTCACAATCGAATACCACCGACAGCTCTTCGCATTATTTGACGTGTGTGACGGTGACGACGATGGCAGCATCAATCAGAGCGAGCTCATGGTACTGTTCGAGCTGCTAGGTATGACCGCACAAAGTGCACAAGAGCTTGTCGCTCATAAAGCAGCCAGCACCAACGGTTTGGTCACGTACACATCCTTCCGGAGGGCGTACCAACAGCAA
>JAADVE010000634.1:0-15490 GCA_023334595.1 Pythium utonaiense
GTAGTTGGAGATGCGGCACTGCGCGTCCTGCGGGCAGCAGCAGCTCTGACGCTGGCTGGCGTGGTCAAGCCAATGGCCACAGAACTGGCCGGGGCCTCCGTTGTAGGCGTGCGAGCAGTCCCCGGCTTGGTCGCATCGCTGGCACTCAGAGAGCGCGACCGCTACTTCAAGAAGTCCTCCGAGCCAGAGGAGGAGCACTGTCCGCACCACTGACGAACCCCCTGGTCGATGGCTTCTCATCCACAGTGCGGTGTCCATCAGTAGGCTGGTCGTTGCGTCGTGAGCCACAGAGCCTGGTCTCCTGGATATCGAGAGAATGCCACCAATAATTATTGGCCACGGACGCTGGTGAGGCGTGGGGACGAGAGAACAATTGACGCACCCCGTCGCAGAATAAGGTTGAGGTTTCCGGATCCGATCTGCCTTTTCGTTCCAACGCTCACTCGGCTGTAACCTGGGGCTGAGATCTGTTCTCCCAGTTGTGAGGTTACACTGGAGCCCACCATACGGATTGGGACTTGGAGTATCCATTTCAACTCAACACGCTTGCGCACGAGACGTCTGCTGAATGAAGAAAGCTCATGAAGCTGAGTCCACCATCCACACTCTTGGCGGACGTGGACAGCCAGCGGATGTTTCTCGCACC
The DNA here is from genome assembly GCA_023334595.1 of Pythium utonaiense. Taxonomy (NCBI): domain Eukaryota; phylum Oomycota; class Peronosporomycetes; order Pythiales; family Pythiaceae; genus Pythium; species Pythium utonaiense. The sequence goes on from JAADVE010000634.1 coordinate 647, forward strand.
ACGCAGGCACGCACATGTTGCTATTCTCAACAGCGACCCTGGTCTGGTGGGGAGCGTGGAAATGAGCGATAGAGACCGATAATACTCTCTCTCTTGCATGCGACTGTGTTGCCTCCACGCAGAGAGCACTCGAGATGCTGACGATTGTGTGCCCCATCAGCGCCTCTTCAACGTTTGTCCCTGGTTTCTTCGGGCGTCCGGCAGAAGATTCAGCGCCGAAGATGTGAAGCTCGCCGGTCCGAATTAGCCCGCATTTCGTAGCCAAATGTGCCACAATTTTGACCACGGCGAGCATCCGATCAACCCTACCCCCTCAAGCGTCTCCACTTCGACTTCCCCTAGTCGCCATCATTGAATTGTGGGGCTCCGGATGGCTCGGGCAAGTCAGTTCTGGCTTGGCTCTGGACCATCTGGACCGTTGGGCTGCCACGCTGCCATACAAACCCCAAGTGATCCCCCACTTGGTGTTTTCTGGACAGAGAAAGAACGTGCTGCCAACAATCACAATCAAGCGAGATGGGTGAGGTTGGCGATCCAGGCTGGTGATTGGGCAGCCAGAGTAGGGCCAGTGCGTGAGTGCCTTCGCTGGCGTGTGTGGGAGGATAGTTTCTGTGCCTGACTGCCAGCACCGTTCCCTCCTCGGCACTCACGGTGTGTCCGGGCGTTTGTGGCAGCGTCGGGAGGTTCCCGGTCTGGACGGACGCAACGCGAGCGACCGGATCCAGAGTGTTCTGTTCGCGATGAACGACGCCACCTGGGTGTCGGGTTGTCATTTCAGAAGTTGCTACGCTCAGCGCGTTTGATTTTGTTCCCGCCCAGCGCCGAGCTGCGTTTCAGTTCCGATCGATCGCCGCATTGCTCCGGACGGAACACGAGCGGACATCTTTCAATCGGCTCTGGTCGTGGCGTTGAGGATACGAGTAGATACCCGATAGATAGACCCCAAGTGGTCTCCGCGTCTAAAAATTTCGAACGAAATGAGCGACTCGGAATCCGACACGAGCTCCAAGGGCGAGGAGCGCAAGCCGCCGGTGATCCTCCCGAACGGCCAGACCAAGTGCCGCTTTAACGACTGCGACAACGCGGCGGCCGACGGCACGGACAAGTGCGCGTTCCACAAGAACCGCCGCCAGTGCTGCGTGGAGAACTGCACGAACCAGGTGTACGCGCGCAAGCTGTGCGTGCGCCACGGCGGCAAGAAGCAGTGCCAGGCAGACAACTGCGAGGCGCACGCGCGTGGCGGGGGCTACTGTCTGCAGCACGGAGGCTTCGTGGTCAAGCGCTTCTGCATCGTGGAAGGATGCTCCAAGCAGGCCCACGCGAGACAGAAGTGCGTGCGCCACGGCGGCGGACGGCGGTGCAAGGTCGACGCGTGTATGCAGCACGCGCGCGCCGGCGGACTGTGCAATCGCCACTCGCACGGCCACCAGTGCCGTATCGACGGCTGCAAGAAGACAGCGCAGCACTCTGGATCGATCTGCTTCCGCCACGCGATGGAGCTGCGCGCGCACGGCGAGCAAGTGCCCGAGTTGAACATCTCGAAGGGAGGCCGTCTGTCGAGTAAGAAGCGCCAGCAGCAGCAGCGCGAGCAGCAGTTGAAGCAGGAGCAGTTCCACCACCAGCAATTGCAGCAGCAGCACCATCTTCAGCAGCACCAGCAACACCAGCAGCACCCTCAGCTCCACCAGCAGCACCAACAGCATCAGCAACAGCACCACCAGCTCCAGCACCAGCCACCACAGCAGCCACCGGCGTCGGTTGGCCCACCAATGTCTACGGCGCCTCCGCAGTCCCAGTCGACGTCTTCTTCTAGTGCGCCTGGCCCATTTGGGTTGCCACTCAAGATCAATGTCCCGACGACAATGCCAAAGTTCACGAGCCTCAAGACGCCTCTGGGCGGTTTCCCAACCCCACGCAGCCACGACTTCTCCCTGCTCATGGGCTTACCGTCGCCTCAAATCGACCATTCGCAGCTGCCGTCCGTGCTTGCCATGGCCAACCAGCAGCAGCGGATGCCAGGTTTCGACTCCTCCAGTGTCCTGCCCCAGGGATTCATGATGTCTGGGCCACCAAGTGTGTCCCGTGGCCAGCGCACACCTGGATCCAGCTTCCTGTCGCTCGGGCTCTTCCCGACACCCACCGGTGACAAGTCGCACCTCCACGGCACCGGCGTCGAAGAAGACCTCGATGCCATCATCAACAGCTACAACAAGTTCATGGGCACTGCGGGCGGGGCCTCGCCCATCGCGTACCACCATTCGACGCACCAGTACACGCCTCCCCCATTGCTCGAGAACATCGGCCTCAGCGTCTTCGACCAGAACGGCCACCCCATGCACCCGGCCCACGCCGCGGCCGCCATCCACGCGCGCAACCAGCTCGCCGCCCAGTCGGCCGCTGCCAACGCGGCTGCCCACGGCGCGTCGCACCTGCACCGCCTGAAGATGGACTTCTCCAACCCACACGGCCCGAGCGCGAGCCAGGGCTTCGACAGCTACACCAGTGGCTCCACGGCGTCGCACGCCGACGGCTCCTCCGCGGACTACACGGCGCAGTTCTTCGCCGACACGAGCGCGACGAGCGACAAGAGCCGCAAGGTCTCGACGCCCGCAGCGGCGCCCAAGGCCACGGGCGTGGCGGCGGCGTGAGGCGCAGCGGATACCGTCCCACCACCATCCATAGATAGGATATAGACTCGTGATGTGTGTCTCTATTATTACCACGAGCGCAGTCGTCGTCGGATCCCTCGAGACGACGAGCTCGTGACGACTCGAGAGAGAGATGAACGGAATTAAAATTGAAGTAAAAGCTAGAAATCGGTTAGACTCACTACGATCGAAGTGGCCGAGTCGAACGATTTCCGAATTTTTCGTACGCACACGTTGGACGCAGTGGTGATTCGTTGGCGCCAACACCAACTCATGAACCCAAGTGTCCACAGGCGATCCAGAACAGAACGTGCGTGTTGGAACTTCAAGTCCAACCAATAAAACCTCACCGAACACGGACGAATCCAGTTGACAGCGCACAGTACACTACACGCACGCAGGATCCAGACTACCGGACTCTGGATCCGGCGTCCACGACTGCCCCATTCAACTAGTCGCCGGCCATGTCGCCTCTGCGTGACCAGAAGGAGCTCTCGGTGGGTGTCGTGGTGTTCGCCAACGCCATGACGCTGGACTTCGTGGGGCCCGTGTCCTATCTGGAGCTGCTGCGGAAGCTGGGCGTGCGCGTCACCTTCCACACCATCTCGTTCGACCAGCAACCGCTCTTCCACGACGGCCGCATGCCGCTGTACGCGTCCACGTCCTTCACGAACGCGCCCTCCGAGCTGGACATCCTGCTGATTCCAGGGGGCTCTGGCCGCCAGGACGTGCTGAAAGACGCCGCCTTCCTCAGCTACATCAAGCGCGTGGCGTCGGACGCGAAGGCGGTGCTCTCCGTGTGCACCGGCTCGTCGATCCTCGCAGCCGTCGGGCTGCTGGATGGGAAGAACGCCACGACCAACAAAATCGCGTTCGACGGGATCGCGGGCGAGTACCCAACCGTGAACTGGATTCGCAAGGCTCGCTGGGTGGTGGACGGCAAGTTCTGGACGGGGTCGGGCGTCGCGGCCGGGCTGGACATGGCCCACGCGTTCGTGAGCGAGCATTACGGCGCGCAGGCCGCGGCGGAGATGGCCAGGTACATGGAGATCGTCCCCAACACGAACCCGAGCAACGACCCTTTCGAGGCTTCTGGCGCGACGCCGCTGGCGTTCCAAAGCCAACAGTGACAGAGATAACTACTCAACAGCATAAGTCACCATTCATTCTTCGTCCAAGTGCATTCGAAGAAACTCACAGAGCTCACTTGATCATTACATATCCACTGATGGAGCCGTCAGCACTCTCAATATCCCCCTTCGCTGAATGGACCGACTCATCTGTATCAACGACCGGCTCACTTGGCTTCTCGACAGCTTCATCCCACTGCAAGACTGACCGGAACCAGAACGACAGCTTTACGAGCGCCAGCATAGTGGGGATCTCCATGGTCGCACCCACAACGCTCATGAGCGCGAGGTCGGACTTGAGTCCAAACGTGGCGATCGCGATAGCCATCGCCAGCTCAAAGTTATTGCTGGCAGCCGTGAACGCGAGTGTCACGCACTGCGGATACGACCCACCCAGGGCTTTGCACGCAAAGAACGTGGAAATGAACATCCCCAAGAAGTACATGAGCAGCGGTGCGAAGGCCACGACGACCTTGGAGATGTTGGCCGTGATGCGCTCGCTCTGAGATGCGAACAGCACGAGGATCGTGAACAGCAGCGCGATCACTGTGAACACTTCGATGCGTGGTGTAAACTGCGTGTTGTACCATGCGTAGCCCTTCCACTTTCCGAATGCATACCACGTTAGCACTGCACAGGCAAATGGAATGCCCATGTAGATGCCCACATTCTCTGCGACACTGCCAATGGATATTGAAATGACGCTGGTCGGAAGGCCCATGGCGCTGGGCAGTTCGTTGATGAGCACGCTGGCCATGGGCGAGTAGAGACCGATCGTGAGCACCGAGTTGACAGCGACGATTGCAGCGCAATACTCTTCATCTCCCCCTGCGATGGAATTCCACACGACGACCATGGCGATGCACCGCGCACAGCCCACGAGACTCAGGCCGGCCAGGTACGGCGCGTCGTCCCTGAAGAAGGCGGCGCCTAAGAGGAACATGGCGAGCGGTCCGACGATCCAGTTCTGCACGAGCGTGAGCAACAGTAGCTTCCAGTTGGCGAACACGCGATGCACGATGTTCCACTGCACTTTAGTCAGCGGCGGGTACATCATGACCATGAGACCGATGGCCACGAGGATGTTGGTGTGGCCGATCGTGGTGCTATCGATGAAGCGCTGCACGCCGCTGAGCTGTCCGAGGCCGAGCCCCGCACCAGCGCTGGCCAGAATGAAAAGCGTCAGGAAGCGGTCAAGTGTGCTCAGAGACTCTCCCTCGCCGTCATGCGGCTGCTGGGCGGACGCTGCCGCCGCCATGTTCATGTTGCTGGTGACCGATTGTGAGCGCATTGCAGAGGACGTGGCTCTTAGCCAATCAGCTCCGGCTATTCGACCATCAATCTCACCGTCATTCTCGATGACGCGCTGAATCTGATTCCCATGTTGAGCTGCTGATCCGTCCAGCGCCGAGCAGCTACACTGTCTGCCTGTCCTTCACACTCTTCATCCTGCTACAGCACCTCATCCGGAAGAAGCCACCCAGCCACAATCCATCCACAATGAGCGATGAAAGCAGCCAGAAGGAGCTGCTGATCGGCGTGATCCTCTTCGACGGCGTCATGACGCTCGACTGGGTCGGCCCAGCGTCCTACCTGGAGCTGCTGCCGACCATCGGCGTGCCTGTGCGTTTCGTGACGATCGCGGATAAAATCGGTCGCATCCAGGGCGATAACAAGGTCACTCTTCACGCGCTCACGCACTACGCAGACGCGCCTGAGAAGCTGGACATTGTTGTGATCCCCGGAGGCTACGGCCGCCGCGAGGTCATGAAAGACCGCGCGTTCCTGGACTACATCAAGAAGGCTGCGGACAGCGCGACCTACGTGCTATCCGTCTGCACGGGCTCGTATCTGCTGGCTGCTGCTGGTGCACTCGTGGGGCTTCGTGCGACCACCAACAAGATCGCGTTCACCGAAGTCGCAACGGCGCACCCCACCACAAACTGGATCCGCCAGGCGCGCTGGGTCGTCGATGGCAAGTGGTGGACGAGCTCTGGAGTGGCAGCCGGACTGGACATGGGCCACGCGTTCATCAGCGCAGTGTACGGCAAGGCAGCGGCCGACGAGATGGCGCGCTACATGGAGATCGTGCCCAACACGGACTCGTCGAACGACCCGTTCGTGGGATCGATTAGCCCCAACTAGCCCATCCCAGACTAGTTCCTGTTTCTATGAAAATGGATACCTCGATTCAGTGACATTTATTTGTTTGTGACATCGTTGGGCTCTTGGCGTTGGCGGTTCATTTGTGCTGAAAATGGACGACGACAAAGTGATGGAAGAGGAGGAAGAGGAGGAGAAGGAGCGCTTCTTCTCCGACATCGTGCCCTCGGATCGCGACCGTGACGAGGATGAAGACGAGGACATGGAGGAGGTGGACGACGCGGGCGCGTCGCTCGCGCCGGCTGCGTCCTCCACGGGCTCGGAGGGCAGCGGCGCGACGCCCGTGGTCTCCGCTGCGGCCGGCGGCGGATCGGCCAGCGGAGGCGCCGGACAGGAGCAGGAGCGGCGCGCGCAGATCGGTGCGAGCCCGTATCTGACACCGTTCACACCGCTGAGCTCGCCAAACCGCCCGAAGACGCCGTCCAGCGTGAGCATCAATCAACGCTCGGGAGGCTCCAAGAAACCACAGCTCGTGCCCATGAAAAACGGCCCCGGAGGCGCAAGCTTTGCTGCTGGAGGCAGCGGTGCAGGTGCCTCAAAGGCGCTGAAAGACGATGTGGTGGCTCATTTACCCACGGAGCTAGTGGACGCGCTTATGAGTACCGTGCAGACGCTGGACAAGCTGATCCTCGGCGTGGAAGACTTCAAGCCCGACCAGCTCGGCCTCCTCACGGAAAAGGTCAACGCGTACGTGGGACTGCTCAAGAAGGTGGATGCTGCAGGCGCCAACTACGGCGCGATGATCCCGCTGCATGTACTCGAGTACGTTACGTTCTTGGTTGATTGATGGCGGAGCGGACTGATTGATGGTGTGTGGACCTGACTGATTCATTGTCGTTGCTGTATTAGAATGCTGAATGGCGAAGACAACACGAATCCAGAGCTGTTCACGAAGGCTCAGTTAGAGAGGTGCCAAGAAGAGAGCGATCGTGCTGCCGGCAAGGTGGAGACGTTGGAGTTGCTGAAGTCGGAGCTGGAGACCGGCCTCGCGGAGCTGCAGTAGACGCCTCCCGCCAGTAGTAGTAGAATCAGTAGCTAGCCCCACCATCCTCTGATTTCGTTATGTATTGCCAGTTGATTTTTGATGTTGGTCGTTTGATTGAGGAAATTCACAGCGAAAGGTCGCGATCTTTCACGCGCACACAGGCGTTTGAGGGTCTCCGACAAAGGAGCGAGAAAACGAGAAGCAATGCCGTCGCTCAAGCTGCTCGTCGTAGGGCCTAAGGAGGCAGGAAAGACCACTGTACGTGATTCTCGTTCTAGAGATCTTGTGTCAGTGGCCAGGTCTTCTCATTCGCGATGAGCACACGTTAGATCGCCAACTTCCTCGCTGAGCAAACGGACCGCCTTGGAGGTCAAGAACGCTATGTGCCGACGATGGGCGTTCGGTAGGGAGCCTCTCCAGCTTGTTGATACATCGGCTACATGCTTGTGACTAACAAACGTCTCTAGCATCCTGGAAATGGAGCGTAACAAGGCAAGCATCGAGTTGTGGGACGTCTCAGGCGACCAAGTGTATGTCCCCTCCCTGACGAGAACAGACCGGTATGCGTGACGACTGAAAGCGAGCCATGTAACTGCACTAGCTACGAAGCCTGCTGGCCAGCGGCCATGAAAGACGCTAACGGCGTCATCCTCGTCTACAACCCCGACTCCCACGTCCACGAGAGCGAAGCCATGCTCTGGTAAGCTCTGCTTTGAGAGCATTGCTGATTCTCGTCGTTTTGAACCCGAATTTCTGGCCCAGGTATGAGTGGTTCATCCAAAACCCGAGCCTGGACGCAGCCCAGTGCCTTGTCTTCGAGCACTCGAGCGGCTCCAGCGGCAACAACACCAAGAAGAGCTCGCCTGCGTCCAAGCTCCGCCTGCCCGGCAACATCCGCGTCGTACCCACGACTTATGATACGCTCAACGTGTTCAAGACGGAGTTTGATAAATTCCTGTACGGAGTGCAAGAATTCGCCAGCCGCCAGCCTCGAAGCCGTAAGTAATCGCAATATATCCCCTCTATGCCATATTTACAGCCTAGTATGAAATATTACTGGAACGGCAAGTATCCAACTGCTGAGAAAGTACAACACAGCATGGTGCGAAAAGTGCTGGACTCGATCGGAAGGATAATGGAGTTGGTTGATAGTATCTATGACACGAAGCGATTGATGGGTAATTGATGAGTAGGACAACTACGCGTGCGTGAACGGCCTCATGGGCACGGCCACCTTCTGCGACACGGAGCGCACGATGCCAGCCTCCAGGTTACGGTGGCGCGACTGGCGCGTGCGAGCCATGCGCACGACGACAGCCAGCACGGCAATCACGAGCACCACACAGCCGACAATCGCACCGATGGCCATGGTCGAGAAGTGGGCGGCTGGACTCTCCATCTCGCCGACATGAGCGACCTCCTCGCCGTTCTGCCACGCCGTCACGGCCTGCAGTTGGGCCGAGCGAATGCGCGTCATGCCATTGTCGTGGAGGATCTTCACGAACTGGGCGGACTCCTCTGTGGAGTTGCCATCACTGGTGCTCGCCTTGTACATGGCGAGGAACTTGTCGAACGCAGTCACGCTTGAGTTCATGGAAATAAAGACGTGCACTTCGCAAGCTCCCCACTGGTAATCCTCAAGCTTCTTGTCCGTCTCGACAGACCGGATCTCCACCTCTAGATCATCTAGCGACTGGCTTGGAGTCGTCGTTGCTGGCGCTGAAGTGGGTGCTGGTGTCTCTGTTGGTGCCGTCGTCGTGTCTGCCTCCTGGCGTTCATACATCATGGGACTTGGCTGAGCTGTCTCAGTGATGTACTCGCGGAGGCCCCTGGTGAATGCGTCGGCCACGAATTTGTTGAACACGCTCGCCGCGTATCCTTCGATGTCTACGATCAACTCAAGGAAGTTCTCCGGTGTGTACACGGTTTGGCAGCGGTTGCTACCTCCTGCTGCCGTCAAGCCATCAGCACAAGCCTGGCAGGTCGGCAGGCCACCCACACACGACTGGCCAATCGCACACTCGCACGGAATGCACTGCGTCGAGCCGCCCGTGGCGTAGAAGCCCTCACCGCACTCCATGCAATCAGCAGTAGAGGTCGTCGCACCAGAAGGAGCTGCGCTGCCACGAGGGCACATCGCATGTTGGCATTGGTCCGAACCGCCGGCAGAGTAGAACCCAGCCTGGCACACAGTGCACTGCTTGTCAATGACGTCGGCACCCGAGGGTGATGCATGGCCTGGCGGGCATGCCGTAGGCTTGCACTGGTCGCTACCACCCGCCGCAAAGAAGCCGGCTTCACACAGTTGGCACGAAGCAGACTCGCTGGTCGATCCAGCAACGTTGGATGCGGAGCCTGGCGCACAAGTCATCGGCAGACACGCGTTACCGCCGCCTGGTGAGAAGTAGCCCGCCTCGCACAGGGTGCAGCTGCCATTGGCTGTACTTGCGCCTTCGATCGAGCCGAAACCTGGCTCACACGTCGTCGGCTCACACAGTTCGTCAGCGCCGGCGCTGAAGGTACCAGCGGCACAAATTGAACATGAATCGCTAGCTGTGGAGGCCCCCGCTGGCGACGCGTAGCCAGGCTTGCACGTGGTCGGACCCTCACAAGGCTTGGTCTTTCCAGGCGAGAATGTGCCCGCAGGACACTGCAGACAATCCTCGGTCTGGTGCGATGCACCCTCCTGGGCAGCGTAGCCGGGTGAACAAACAACGTCTTGACATTGCTCGGCACCACCAGTGCTAAACTTGCCCGAGGGACAGTACTTGCAATCTTCTGTCGCGTGAGACGCATTTGCGGCTGAAGCGGAGCCTGGCTTACAGGCGGTGGGCAGGCACGCCACGCCGAGGCCTGGGCTGTACGAGCCGGCGGGACAGATCTCACAGAACGCGACCGGATCACTCGCGCCGGGCGTCGCAGCCGAGCCGGCAACGCAGCTATCAGGCTCGCACTGAGTCTCGTTGCCCGTGCTGAAGGTACCCGACGTACAGATCGCACAAGTGTCAATAGCAGTGACTGCGCCTGTAACGTTGGATGCGTAACCAGGCGGACACAGCGTGGGCAGACACGGTGAGCTGCCGCCCGTGGAGTAGAAGCCAGCAGCACACACCAGACAATCCGTCAATGGGTCTTTTGCACCGAGAATGGCACCACTGCCCGCCGGACACTCAGTTGGCTTGCACTGACCCGAGCCTCCGGTGCTGTACATGCCAAGCGGACAGTACTCACACTCGGTAGTGGCGTCCACTGCTCCCTTGGGTGAGAAGTAACCGGGCTCGCACTTCGTCTCCATGCACTGGGAGTTGTTGCCGAGCGAGAAGAAGCCAGCAGCACACACTTCGCAGTTCAGTAGTGGGTCACCAGCGCCCTTGCCGGCCGCAAAACCTGGCTCACACAGCGCCATCTTACACTGAGCACCAGCACCCTCAGCGTAGTAGCCCAGTTCGCACTCGTGGCAGTTGCCCTTCTCCAGCCAGTTTCCACTGTCGGCCGACGCGAAACCTGGCTGGCAGCTCGTCTCTCGGCATGGGTAGTTCTCGCCAGGTGAGTACTCACCAGGTCCACAGATCGTACAGTTAGCAGACACGTGGGATGCCGCCTCGATCGAGCCGTAGCCCTTCTTGCACTTGGTCGGCTTGCACAGAGCGTTGCCAGGAGTGTAGGAACCCGCAGGACACGGTGAGCAGGAGCTCGTCGAGTTCGCCTCACTGCCCTCTGGAGCGAAGTACCCCGCTGGGCAGCTCGCCGGCGTGCACAAGTTCGAGCCTCCCTCTGAGTAGAGACCAATGTCGCAGCCCTCGCAGTCAGTTGCGTTCTTAGCAAGCACGTTGGCTTGCCACCCTGCCTCGCATTCAGCCGCCAGACACTTGGGAGCTCCCTTGCCAGCGTAGAAGCCGCGTGGACACGCCTCACACAACGAAGCGTTTCCCTGCGACGTGTAGCCGGCCTCGCAGTCGACACAGGACTTGACTGGATCGGTGGCTCCTTCAACTGCGTACTGGCCTGGAGAACACTGCACCGGCTCGCACTGTTTTTCACCACCGTAGCTGAACGTGCCAGCGGGGCAGAGCGTGCACGTCGAGTTCGCATCGAAACTGGCTTGGACCGAAGATGCGAAGCCTGGTGCACACTCCATGGTCTCGCAGCGACTCGAGTTGCCGTTGCTCCAGAAGCCAGCACCGCATGGGTGGCAGTCCTTCTTCGGCCCACGAGCTCCAGCAGGGGCGGAATAACCTGGCTTACACGTAGCTTCCTCACACAGGCTCTGGCCACCCAGCGAGTAGAAACCCTCGGGGCAGACTGCACAACTCTCAGTCGCGTTACTCGCGCCGGCAGGTGCCGACGATCCTTTAGGGCAGTCGACAGGCGCGCAGAACGTGTTGCCACCAGGACTGAACAAACCCTGAGCACAGATCGAGCAGTCCGTTGCGTTGACAGCTCCCCACAGCGGCTCAAAGCCTGGCTCGCACGTGAGCTCCAGGCACTTGTCGAAGGTCGCACTGGAATACGTGCCGTTCTTGCACTGAGTGCAACTTGAGTTGCCACCAAGAGAGGCAAAGGTCACGTTACAAGAGACGCAGTCGTCCTTCATGTGGGTAGCTCCTTCGAATGCCATCGTGCCTGCAGGGCACTCGGTGGACTCGCAGAACATACCCGCGCCGTGCGAGTACGAGCCAGCAGGGCACTGGACGCAGCTAGTGCCGTTGTCATTTGGCTCGTAGCCTGGATCACACTGTGGGAACTGGCACACGGTCGAGTTACCAAGTGAGGTCATGCCGCGCTTGCACGGCGAGCACGACTTGGTCGCATCAGTGGCGTTTAGGTTTGGTTCATAGCCCACAGGACACTGAGTCGGTTCGCACTTGGCAACACCACCTGGTGAGAAGAAGCCGACCTCGCACTCCGTGCAGTCCGTCGCATTCGCCGCCGGCCAGTTCGGCTGTGAGCCCGCCGCACAGTTGATCTCATGGCACTGGTCATCCATACCAGCCGAGAAGTTGCCGTACTCGCACGCCACACAAGATTCCGTGGCTGACGTCGCGCCTTGAGAGGACGCGTAGCCTGGTTCACACTTGGCCTTGGCACAGGCACTCGCTCCGAGGTCCGTGTCGCGGTCCTTACGGGCGAAGTGACCGGCCTCGCACAGGTCACAGGTCGTGGCGTTGCCCCCGAAAGACACGGTGCCGTCCGGGCACGCAGTACAGTCGGTAGCGTTTCCCGCACCGAGTTTCGCGATCGTGCCCAGTGGACAAACGATCGACTCACAGACACTGCTGTTGCCACCGAGAGAGAAGGTTCCGATGGGGCACACGGCGCAGTCCTGACCGCTTGACGCAAACGCGTGCGCGTAGTAGCCTGGCTCACACGACAACGCCGAGCAGATTGCATTGCCTCCAGGCGAGAACTCACCTACAGCGCACGGCGTGCAGTCGGTAGCGTTGAGCGCGTCAACGTTAGGCTGTGTGCCTGGTGGGCACTCAAGTGCGTGGCAGTGAGGCGAGCCTTCAGGTGCATACTTGCCGAAGGCACACTTGTGGCACTGGTCGCTGTTGCCTAAGGAGAAGTGGCCCACAGGGCACGGCTCACACGTCGTCAGACCATCCACAGCAGCGATGGCCGTGCTTGCAGAGCCAGGTGCACACTCGAAGGGCTTGCACATGTCAGGTCCTTCGCTGTCGCTGTAGAAGCCAGCGACACAGTCGGTGCAGTCGTCGGCCGCCTCCGCGTGAAGCTGAGGCATGGCGCCCTTGGGACACACCACCGGATACTCACAGCTCGCCATCTTGCCGTTGGACCACGTGCCGTACGTGCATTCACTGCAGCCGGGCATGGACTCGTTATAGAAGAAGCTAGGCTTGCACCAGTACTCTTTGTCCACGATGTCCACTGTCGGTTCATCGGCGTTGGACGCGTCTGTCGCGGGTGGAGGTGTCGTTGCATCATCAGCCACACCAGTATCATCATTGCTTCCGGCTTGCGTGGATCCAGCGGCATCGACTGCTTGATTGTCGTGACTGAGTGGGTCGGAAGCGAGGTCGTCGAGACGCAGGGATCCGTGGACGCCAGCAGGTTTGTAGTCGCCCACGTCAGAGAAATCGTACGCGGCCTCAGCTGCCACGAGACGCACGCTGAGCAGCAGCGCACCGGCGGCTGAGAGCAGCACGCGTGCTCCGAGCATGGCGGCGGAAGAGATACAAAACGATGGCGGGACGAAAGGACGGTGAGGCACAGTGGCAGGAGCGCCAGGAAATCCAAAGTGCCGACTCACGAGCCCAACGGAGCACCGCTGGGGCGGTCGGTTTCCATGCTGTGCGGGATGTGCTCGTGTGGGCTTGCGAGTCACGTGGCTGATCTCTAAAAGGAGAGGGAGTTACCGCCGCAGTGGTTTCTCGCGTCGGCTTGGGACGGCGGCAAAGACAACAAGTGCGACAGTCTCACATAGTGAATCCAAGTTTTCACACGTCGCAGACGCAGTCGTTTCGTGTATGCGATCATGGCCTGCGAACTGCGGAGGCAGCCCACCAAATTAGACCCTTGCCATTGCCTGCGAGAGAACACGGCACCTGCCTACTGCCTGCAAGGGTGTGTCGTGCCTGCCAGCTAGTTGCAGTGGAGGTGGTGGGAGCGAGGGCGGCGTCGTGGCGCTGAAGCCGCCACAACTCGTGACTGGTTCGTCTTTTCTTGACGACCCTCCGTCACAAATATGATACTTCTGTTTTTGCGACGTACCATTTCCCAGAGATTCGCTGCGGTCCACAAAATCCGCATATTATCCAAGTCGCCCCTCCTCTCTTCCGCATGTTCAACATCCCACGCTCCTTTTCCACCAATCAAATGGCTTCATTCGTAATTTCAACCAATCACACGCCTCGACGGCCGCGCCAGCCACCGCTGGAACTGTTCCATGAGCAGCTCTTTTCGTGGCTCCGTGACGTGTGTTGGCTGACTCGGAAGCCCGCGCGGCCGCCATCTCACCACGCGCACAGAGAGAGCTGCCCACCGCACGCGCGCGCCGAGTGACGCGATGGAGAGCATGGCGTCGGGCGTGGACATGAGCGCGATGATCTGGGCGGCGCTGCAGGCCGACGACGCGCGGCCAACGGCGACGCCGACGCTGCCGATGGTGAATATGACGCGCCACCCGCGCAGCGACGGGTACGAAGAGGACGGCGACGAGGACGACGACGAGGAGGACGACGACGAGATGGCGCCTGTGATGCCGCAGCCTCGCGCCGGCTCCACGAACGCGCCGGCACTGCTGCCGCTGCCGCCGTCGTTCTACACCACGGCCGCGGGCGTGCTGCCCGACGTCGGCGTGCCGTCGTATCTGGCGAGCTCCAAGACGTACGCTGCGCCGTCGTCGTCGGAGCTGTTCCTGGACGACATCCTGCACTCCCAAGACGACTTCCACGGCTCCACGACGGTGGACAGCGGCGACGGCTCCGCGGGCTCTCGCCTCACGCCCGAGCGTCTCTCGCAGCTAGAAGACAACTACGAGCGCAAGAAGAAGCGCGCCAAGATCAACCGCCGCGACCTGAACTCTCGCTTCCAGGAGCTCATGGACTTGCTGCATCTGAAAGAAGACCGCAAGCTGAACCGCGCCAAGGTGCTGGAGAAGGCCATCGAGCACATCCACAAACTGACCGCCGAGCTCAAGACGACCAGGGCCGCGTTCTCGCAGCAGCAGCCGCAGCAGCACCAGCGAAGTGTGAACGCAACCTCCCAGTTTGCAGGATTCCCTGCGCAGGGCAGTCGCCAGCAGCCACAGCAACAGCTCGCAATGCCCCAGTGGCCAGCGGCGCCAGGAGCAGTGCCGTCGCTGAACATGGCCGGGAACCCGATGATGTGGATGCCCATGATGCCTTCGGTCGCAGCACAGGCACCTCGCATCCCGCTGAGGTCAACTGGGGCCTCA